>CM062293.1:165697257-165781960 GCA_031216915.1 Pictodentalium vernedei
TCCTGGTATTCTGCAGTTTATTAGCTCACCTGACTGAAAGTCAGGGTGAGCTTTTCTGATCACTTTTCGTCCGTCGTCCGTCGTCCGTCGTCCGGCGTCCGTCGTCCGTCGTCCGTCGTGAAGGTGGTGTTTGGGTCTTTTTCTTCCAAACCACTGGCCGCATGTTAATGAAATTTCATGTGAGTAGGGGTTATATAGCGGCATTTTGATTTTTGGGCAAATTAGGTTTCGGCTCATATTGCGCAGAGGGGTGGGGCAAAAATACTCCAATTCTTAAAAAATCTTCTTCTCAAGAACCAGCAATAGCAGAGACTTGATATTTGGTATGCAGCTTCCTTTTGAGGTGACTCAAGTTTGTTCAAGAGAAGTTTGTAGGTCTATACTTGGCGATGTTATGGGAGGAGCAAAAATTTTGGCCCCACCCCAAATTTCTATTTTTTAAACCGAGAGGCCAATTTGAACCAAATTTTATGTGAGGGCTTATTGGGTCATAAGTACCTAATTTATGCAGAAATTTTTTTTCCTGTAGCCCCGTGGGAACCGCAGGAGCTAAAAATAGAAAAAAATTAAAACGCCCATATCTCCAAAACTGCACGGCACCGAGAATTTTTATTTGGTGTGAAGCTTCCTTAGGACCAACAGAAAGAACTGGTAAAAAAAAATTGCCATCGGTTTTATCATAGGGTACAGTTTCGGGACTTTGAAAAAATGCTGAGTCAGCACTTTTTAACACTGTAGGGCAATGGGAAAAACATTAAAAAATCTTCTTTTCCAGATCCAGCAGGCAGAATCTTTTGATATTTGGTATGCAACATTGGAGGGTGGATCTGATTCAAGTTTGTTCAAATCGGCCCCCTGGGTTCATATTTGGGGCTCAGTATAGGAGCCCAATTTCGAACTTAGTGCATTTCAGGCAAATTTCTTAAAAAATCTTCTTCTCCAGATGCAGCAGGCAGAATCTTTTGATATTTGGTATGCAACATTGTGGGGTGGATCTGATTCAAGTTTGTTCAAATTGGCCCCCTGGGTTTATATTTGGGCTCAGTATAGGAGCCCAAATTTGAACTTACTGCATTTCAGGTAAATTTCTTTGAAAATCTTCTTCTCCAGATCCAGCTGGCAGAATCTTTTGATATTTGGTATGCAACATTGTGGGGTGGATCTGATTCAAGTTTGTTCAAATCGGCCCCTTGGGTTTATATTTGGGCTCAGTATAGGAGCCCAAATTTGAACTTAGTGCATTTCAGGCAAATTTCTTTGAAAATCTTCTTCTCCAGATCCAGCAGGCAGAATCTTTTGATATTTGGTATGCAACATTGTGGGGTGGATCTGATTCTATTTTGTTCAAATCGGCTCCCTAGATTCATATTTGGGCTCACTATAGAAGCTCGAATTTGAACTTAGTGCATTTCAGGCAAATTTCTTCAAAAATCTTCTTCTCCAGATCCTGCAGGCAGAATCTTTTGATATTTGGTATGCAACATTGTGGGGTGGATCTGATTCCAGTTTGTTCAAATCAGCCACCTGGATTCATATTTGGGCTCACGATAGAAGCCCAAATTCGAACTTAGTGCATTTCAGGCAAATTTCTTTGAAAATCTTCTTCTCAAGATCCAGCAGGCAGAATCTTGTGATATTTGGTATGCAGCATCCTTAGGGGGGTGAGATTCAAGTTTGTTCAAGCCCTGTCCCTAGGTCCATATTTGGGCTCACTGTGGGAGCTTGAATTGTAACTTTGTTCGAAATGAGGAATTTTCTTAAAAAATCTTCTTCTTCAGATCCAGCAGTCCGAATGGTTTGATATGTGGTGAGTAGCATCCTTGGGGGGAGGGGGCGATTCAAGTGTGTTAAAGCCAAGTCCATGGGTCCATATGTGGGCTCCCTGTGGGAGCCCAAATTATAACTTAGTCAATATGAGGAATTTTTCTTTAAAAATCTTCTTCTTCAGATTCAGCAGTTGGAATGTTTTGATATTTGGCATGGAGCAACCTTGGGGGCTGAGATTCAAGTTTGTTCAAGCCAAGTGGTTCATATTTGGGCTCACTATGGGAGCCTGAATGACAACTTAGTTCAAAATGAGGAATTTTCTTTAAAAATCTTTAGATCCAGCAGATGAATGCTTTTGATATTTTTTATGCAGCATCCTTAGGGGGGTAAGATTCAAGTTTGTTCAAGCCATGTCCCTAGTTCCATATTTGGGCTGATTGTGGGAGCTCGAATTGTAACTTGGTTCAAAATGAGGAATTTTCTTTAAAAATCTTCTTCTTCAGATCCAGCAGTCGGAATGTTTTGATATTTGGTGTGCAGAATCCTTACGGGTGTGAGATTCAGGTTTGTTAAAGCCAAGTCCCTTAGTTCATATATGGGCTCCCTGTGGGAGCCCGAATTATGACTTAGTTCAGTATGAGGAATATTCTTTAAAAATCTTTTTTTAGATCCACTGGTCAGAATATTTGGATATTTGGTTTCAGCTTTTCTTAGGAGGAGCAGATGCAACTTGTGGAAATCAATTCTCTGGGTTGATATTTAGGCTACCATGTCAGGTGAGCGCCCTCAGGCCCCCTGGGGCCTCTTGTTTTTCATGACATCTGTTCTCATAAATATTAAAAATTTATCTTTTTATGAATTAAAACTTTCGTACAGGAATGTGGCCGTACGTTTTCATTAACATACTTCATAATGTAAAAAAGAATGTCGCAAACTAAAATGATAATACAACAATAACAACAAAAAAAAAAAACACGATCAGATTGATACGTTTATTTCTTTCAACTAAAACTTAATCGGGCTGGTTTCGTCAACATTGTTGTGTCATGTAGATGTAACCCCGGTTGAGCACCGCGTCAGAACAATTAGCTTGTATTAACGCACCTCCACTACTAAATTACACCAGCTACTGTACGACCGAAACAATAAACAATCGACTTAATCCTCTGTTCAGTAAATCCCAGTGGCGAATTATCGCCACCGTGTTCAACCGGGTCAAATTTGCGTTTTCCACCTATCGCGGTGCTGGGTGTTGGAGACGTAATCCACTTGTCACGTACTGTACCATATTCATACCTGAACTGATAGTGATAATAAAATTTTTTTCAGGAGAATAACTTGTGACCAAATGTGCTTCACATATTCAAGAACAAAGCTTGGGCATCAAAAGCCTTCAAAACACAGTGGCAGAGCTGCATGGGGGTAAATTCTAAAGTGACTGCTTTGTTATCCCCGCATTTTAAAAAATGCGGGGATATTGTCGTGATCTCCGTCTGTACTTCCGTACGTCTGTACGTCCAGTTTTGTAATTCGAAACGCTGTAACTTTCTATAGTTGTTCAATAGGGTCTGTGCAATCCAAAAATGCCACTTTTAAAGTTTTGTGCCACCAGGTGGCTTCTGTGGAGCCACTTGAAAAATGCGCTAATTTTTCAAGTTTACGGCAAAAGGCTCCTAGGGTATGTAATTCGAAACACTAAAACCATGCTCAAATGTTGCAGTAGGGTCTGTAGATGCGCATGAAGGTTTCAGATTTTTCAGGTGCCACGTGGCTGTGCCACCGTTGCCACTTTTGTGTTTTCTTAGACCGTTTCCGGCGAAAGGCTCCTAGGGTATGTAATTCGAAATGCTAAAACCATGCTCAAATGTTGCAGTAGGGTCTGTAGATGCGCACGAATGTTTTGGATTTTTCAGGTGCCACGTGTTTGTGCCACCATTGCCACTTTTGTGTTTTCTTAGATCGTTTCCGGCGAAAGGCTCCTAGGGTATGTAATTCGAAACCCTAAAACCATGCTCAAATGTTGCAGTAGGGTCTGTAGATGTGCACGAAGGTTTAAGATTTTTCAGGTGCCACGTGGCTGTGCCACCGTTGCCACTTTTGTGTTTTCTTAGACCGTTTGTGGCGAAAGGCTCCTAGGGTATGTAATTCAAAATGCTAAAACCATGCTCAAATGTTGCAGTGGGGTCTGTAGATGCGCACAAAGGTTTTGGATTTTTCAGGTGCCACGTGGCTCTGCCACCGTTGCCACTTTTGTGTTTTTTTAGACCGTTTCCGGCGAAAGGCTCCTAGGGTATGTAATTTGAAATGCCCAAACCATGCTCAAGTGTTGCAGTGGGGTCTGTAGATGCGCACGAAGGTTTTGGATTTTTCAGCTGCCACGTGGCTGCGCCACCATTGCCACTTTCGTGTTTTCTTAGACCGTTTCCGGCGAAAGGCTCCTAGGGTATGTAATTCGAAACGTTAAAACCATGCTCAAATGTTGCAGTAGGGTCTGTAGATGTGCACGAAGGTTTCAGATTTTTCAGGTGCCACGTAGCTGTGCCACCGTTGCCACTTTTGTGTTTTCTTAGACCGTTTCCAGCAAAAGGCTCCTGGGGTATCCTGGGTATGTAATTTGAAATGCTAAAACCATGCTCAAATGTTGCAGTAGGGTCTGTAGATGCGCACGAAGGTTTCAGATTTTTCAGCTGCCACGTGGCGGTGCCACCGTTGCCACTTTCGTGTTTTCTTAGACCGTTTCCGGTAAAAGGCTCCTAGAGTATGTAATTCGAAATGCCGAGAGCATGCTCAGATGTTGCAGTAGGGTCTGTAGATGTGCAGGAAGGTTCGGATTTTTTGGGTGCCATGTGGCTGTACCACCGTTGCCACTTTCGTGTTTTCTTAGACCGTTTCCAACGAAAGGCTCCTAGAGTATGTAATTCGAAACGCTAAAACCATGCTCAAATGTTGCAGTGGGGTCATGAAGGTTTCAGATTTTTCAGCTGCCATGTGGCTGTGCCTCCGTTGCCACTTCCGTGTTTTCTGAGACCCTTTCTGGTGAAAGGCTCCTAGGGTATGTAATTCGAAACTCTAACACCATGCTCAAATGTTTCAGTGGGGTCTGTAGATGTGCACGAAGGTTTCGGATTTTTCAGCTGCCTAGTGGCTGTGCTGTTGCCACTCTCGCGTTTTCTTAGACCGTTTCCGGCGAAAGGCTCCTAGGGTATGTAATTCGAAATCCTAAAACCATGCTCAAATGTTGCAGTAGGGTCTGTAGATGCGCACGAAGGTTTCGGATTTTTGGTGTGCCACGTGGCTGTGCCATTGTTGCCTCTTTCATGTTCTCTTAAACCATTTCTGGCGAAAGGCTCCTACAGTATGTATTTCGAAATGGTAAAACCATGCTCAAATGTTGCAGTAGGGTCTGTAGATATGCACGAAGATTTTCAGATTTTTCAGGTGCCACGTGGCTGCGCCACGATTGCCACTTTTGTATTTTCTTAGACTGTTTCCGGCGAAAGGCTCCTAGAGTATGTAGTTCGAAATGCTAAAACCATGCTGAGATGTTGCAGTAGAGTCTGTAAATACGCAGGAAGGTTTCGGATTTTTTGGGTGCTACATGGCTGTGTCACCGTTGCCACTTTTGTGTTTTCGTAGACCGTTTCCGGCGAAAGGCTCCTAGGGTATGTAATTCGAGATGCTAAACGCATGCTCAAATGTTGCAGTAAGGTCTGTAGATGCGTACAAAGGTTTCAGATTTTTCATGTGCCACGTGGTGGTGCCACCATTTTTCTTTCGTGTTATCTTAGATCATTTTCGGCGAAAAGCTCCCTGAGTATGTAATTTGAAATGCTAAAACTATGCTCAAATGTTGCAGTAGGATCTGTAGATGTGCACGAAGGTTTCAGACTTTTGGGGTGCCACGTGGCTGTGTCACTGTTGCTACTTTCATGTTTTCTTAGACCGTTTCCGGCGAAAGGCTCCCAGGGTACATGTATGTGATTCGAAACGCTAAAACCATGCTCAAATGTTGCAGTGGAGTCTGTAGGTGCGCACGAAGCTGTGTCACCTGTGCCACTCAATATGATTTTAGTGTGTCATATAATACATTTCATCTTTGTATCAAGCATTCATACAAAGTCAAGGATGCAAATGCGGGGATACACTATAGTGTGCTTTGCACACAAGTGACACCATCTAGTTTACCAGGGTTTCCGCCAGGGGGACGAGTAATAGTGCTTGCAAGACGCGTTGGGATGCGTCTGAAATTGGCGATATAAGGCAAGTTAATATCCAGTGGGTATGTTACGTTTCTTTGGAAACCGCCTACCAATTTTATAGAATTTGCTTTAAAAATTCTCATAATTATCTTGTACATACGTTTCATTTTCAGATTTCGGGTTTTAATCCTCAATTTAATGAATAAAACAAACAGAAAACCATGCGGTGTTGTTTTCATTTTTTTTTTTTTTTGTGCAGGCTACTCTCGAAAGTTGAAGCCAGAAATGGACGTTAAGTATGTCAATCAGCACTGCAAACCACCCCCTTGAAAACAGACAAACATTGTTTAAAAATAGAGTTTTTTTTTAAATATGTACATTTTTAAAAAATTTTACGAATAAAACAAAATATAGCTTCACACAAACTCAATAAAAGAATCATAATATGAAGACCAGATAAAATTTACACAGCAAAATATGAATAACAAAATAGTTGCCTCCCTTGGCACCATTCGAAAAATTGATTTTACACTGAAAGTCATATGACAACTTCACATGTTGCAGGGCATGATGAAATGATAAATGAGCATGTTTTATTGAACCAATAAGTCATAAATCATATCCCTGGTTTTTTTGTTATATAATTCTCAAATACCAGAGTTGTAATTTTTTTTTATTTTTAATTACCACTTTCTCATAATTTCTGAACACCCGTTTTTCACAATGAGTTGTGCACGCTCGAAAGTGGCAGTGTTCTTTCACAATGAGTTGTGCACCGCTTGAAAGTGGCAGTGTTCAATCAGTATCTTTCTGATGATATTCAACCACTGTGAAAACTGTGAAAACTACATGTTGTGGGCGTGTTTCAGACAACTCCTGACAGCAGCCTGCACACTCATTTGAAATGAGTGACAGCTTCCAAAACGAGTACATCATTTGTCGCTCAAAATAAAAGCCAGTGATTTCGGACCAAACACGACAATTTGAGTCCGAAATTTTATAGGCGACGTTTAGGATTTGAACTTTGTTTCCCCCTCTCGTCTGGGGGTTATAAGGTATCAGGTTGTCGCCTGTAATAGTAGGCATAGTATACAACATAATTGTGCCTATATTACATGGAAACAAAGGATCCCGAGTGTCGTTACGATACAGCATTGTACTTGACATTTTAACCACCAGCTTTTCTGACTGATCATAGTATGATCGGCGGGGGGAATGGATCCGGTCGACGGACCCGTTGCCGGTATAGCGGAAACCCTGAGTTTACATATATTCTTACTTTTGATTTCTGGTCCACGTCATCGGACGGGAAATGCATCGGAAAACAATGCCGTCTAAAATGAAATAATGAGAAAGATCGCCTTAATACAGCATACTATCATTATGTATAGACTGCAAAGTTGCCATATTCAATGCAAGGTATCATGACGCCTTGGTGAAATTTATTAGAATTGCGATTTTGTTTTTGATGGAAATTTGTGGTATCGTCATAATCGAGTGATTTGCACATGTCCGTTAAACATGGAATCCATCTTCAATAAAAAGTGCAGGCAGTGTTGTCCTTTTCACAAATGCACTCCTATCGCTGCATTCAAAAGTGTTTTGAATGCCTAGCTTTGTTCTTGGATATGTGAAGCACATTTGGCCACAAGTTGTTCTCATGAAATTCTATTTTATCAACAGTTCTGGTATGAATATGGTAGCAGACTTCCAGGAACCAGTGGTGCCTGCTGTCATCTCTATAAGTTGATTACATATGTGTTTCGTGTTCTGTACGTCCCAACCTTCATTTTGATGTATAATTTGTGTATATTTAATTTGAATTTAAGGAATGTGAGAGGTGGAAACTTCAAATAAGCAAAATTCCATTACTTTTATAGCCCATAAAAGGGATGTCCGATCTAACGTTGGTCAAATTTCATGTAATGTTCTTCCAAGTCTAAAAAAGACCCAAAATGAATAACCCCGATAAATTATATACCAAAATGCTTGGAATGAAAGATAGAACCTGTGGAAACTGGAATTTGTAGATAGCACCACCTGAAAGTCTGCTATGGCATACATGTAAGTAAGAGAACAAAATTTTTTCAATAAAATACCTCAAAATAAAATAACAGCTGTATTCTATAAACATTGAAGTACATACTCAAAGAAATCTTTTCCTAATTCATGAAAGTAATAAAGATTGAGCCCAAATGTTATAAGTGGAGTACTCACTGATTGAAGGCAGACATTTTCTTTTGTTTATGTTTTGATTTGGGGTTGTTCCACAAAGGTCAACTTGAAGGAGTCCATGAGAAGAAGTATGGAAGGACAAAAGAGTGTCTCCCAATATAAAGATGTATGTGTCACTGTGGTTGTTTGGAAAAGAAAGTATGATATTCTATGTAGAATGCACTGCAAAGTCATACTTGTCGTAGAATAAATATATTTACAAACTCCTTGCACTGTAACCCCTTTTATCCCATGCATCAATTTGATAGCAGGCTACGAAATTTCAAAAATTTACGGAACCCATTTTTCGTTCGCGTGTTTTGGGCTTGCATAACCCATTTTTTCGTTCACGGTAATTATTTTTGCGCAACCAATTGGTTACGCAAAAGGTTACGTGATTAAAACAAGATATGAGATGAAATATTCAGTGGTTGACGTAAGTTGTACAGGTTTACGCTTATACCAATATGGTAAAACCATTAAGAAACAAAATATTTAAAGGGATTAGTATTCATTGTAATAAATTAGAGCAATAATGAATACTGACGTAGAAGCCATTCTGCAATCAATGAATATTACATGTGACTCGAGCCTTCGTTTGCTGACATAGACAATACCAGTGGCTGGTGTTGTCAATGTCAGCAAAGGAAGGCTCGAGTCAGTATAAGATTCTTTTGCTGATAAACATCAATGGATGCAAGACCTCAGGACTGGGGTTGAGAAAATATAGACAGATCACCGCACCATTCATAAAAGATAAAACAAACACCAGTGCATGCGTGTTTACCCAAAAATTGAAGTCTATTAGTGAAACAACCATAGGTATTCCAGGCCCATGCCATTTCAACCCACATGAATGTTTAACGTTGGATCAAGTTTTTCCTTGAATATGTTTCTGCATTTCCATATCAACGCCACAGCAAATACTATTTAAGTCCAAATTCTAAAATTAGTGTCTTCAATCTCAACCTCTACATCCCTTTGTTTGATCCATAAGATATGAAAAAAACTGGGGCGAATTCGCACGCAACAATAATGAGGGGGAAAACACGCTAAATCTACACCAATATCAAATAGAACACAACCACGAAAAAACCCACAATGGTTGATATGTTTCATGCTTTCGTGCTGACAGTTACGAAACTCACATAATGTCTGTGAAAATAAATGTTGAAATGTTGTGTTTAGAATCGCACGAGTAAAATACAGTACTATATAAGTTCAAGCAACAGGACAAACTACCACTTCTACTTTATACTCATTCGTTGTATTTCTTATCTGGCGATCAGGGTACCACGGCACACTGACACATCAATGAACAACAAAAAATTCGGACTCAAAAATTTCGTTCTCGTCATATTTTTTGCGTGAACGAAACATCGTTCACGGGTTTTGGGATTTCCGTAACCATCCCGCAAACAAAACGATCGTTCGCGTGAAATTTCGTGGCCTGTGATAGTGATTAAATTATTAAATTTGTCTGGTTTGTCAATAAGTAACATAGCTTCGTTTACTGTTGGACACCAATGCACTCATGATATTGGAGATGTTGGAGAAATAATAAGAGTAACTGTAATCTGTCACTGCAATAAACCAAGAAATGTACATAAAAGAACATTATTATTCAAAGAACATCAAATAACCCTACATGACCATTATTGCATGTACTTTTCCAAAAGAGACTTATTGGCATATTGAGATCAGTGGATCTGACGTTTTTTATAAGAATGAGGAACCTCTTTTATTAAATATAGGTACTCTCAGCAGGTATCAGGGAACTAAAATTTGAATTAGAGTTACCCACCTTAAATTAGAGTTACCCGCCTTGAAAGGTTGCACTCGGAAATGATGCAATTGTTACGGAATTGAGTAAAAAGTCTATCGATCTGCAATCGTAAATTCTGACTCCAAGAGTTGTGATTACTGAGAGAACTATGGAGCCCCATCAACCGCGAAGACCCATCAGCCCGTGACGTTTTGTGATTCCTTACCAGACGATATCGGACACAGGCTCCAGATTCTGGGTTCAGGTTGGTTACCTCATGAACTTCTCGTGTTCAGCACAACGAAGACCAGTTTACCAGTTATCTACTATTTTTATTAACAAATAAAACTCAACTGCCAATTGTTTTCTCTGGTATAAAGTAACATTCACACTGTTCAGTCAAAGTTCATACCTTACAGCAACAGTAGCGGCATCCATCTTACTTGTAGGTAGGTACTTGCTCGTCGGGAGCCCAGAGACATCTTCCCAAACATCCAGGAATCGGTGCTTATATCCACTAGATTTTTGATGCCAAACCTGATCACGCGACTACCAGTCAGCGGAATAGTTAGGGAAAGCTCCCGTGATGTGACAGTCACCATTGTTAGACTCTTGTACTGCCATGCAGACTGTCGGCAATATGCATGCAATCTATCAAGTGGTTGTTCCACAAACACATTCTGGCGGGGTTCTGTTAACCGGGGAATTGTGTGGTGGAATTTACAATTCTGCAACTTTAGCATTATGTGATGCCCGTTTGTTCTGGGAGTGTGATTTATGGGTTGATGACAGCTATGACAGTTCAAATAGTACCAATTCGGAGATTTCCGCCCGTGATATTTATCAACTAAAACTCGACTTCCGACGTCATCTCTGATAAGCTCTTCCACCGAGTGTAGGTCAGTCGGTCGAGTGTAGGTCGGAGTATTTCTTATTAGTTTATCCAATTCTACGAATATTGGCTCTGAGGAAAATTAACAGCAATAATATGAGTCTCATTCAAACTAATAGAAAACTGTCCTGTTATTTCTATAATTTCAATGGAAGGCCTACAGGTCTTCTTTCGAGCTTGCTTAACTTCTGTGGGCCAACTTCGCAACACAATCTCTAAAAATAAACAGCCTTCGGAAAATATATTGTTTCAATAAAGGTTTAAAACATTCTATTGACATCTTGCACTATTGTTGAATATGCCTGATAAAAAGAGGGTGATTTAATGACTCTTGGACCTAAAAAATACAATTTACAAGCACAAATATCAGTCAGATGTAACTGAATTGAGGGCCAAACAAAGAATGACAATTGGTGCCAATTTCGAGACCTCCTTGACACTGCGCATGCGCAGTAGAGTAAAAGTATGGAGGACCTTCTAGGACATGTTATTTTCGGTTTTTGAATCAAATTTTGGGGATTGGGGGGCAAAATTTGTGTTTGGCCCTAGTTATTTAAGAGTTAGCACCAACTAAGTCTGGGTCATTGGTGAGTATAAAAAATATATAAATTTTTTAACTTCTGTAATAAGAACAAATTTGGATATTTCTAGATTCTTTTAGTTTTATTTCTTTTCAACCTACTCACAGTTGTTTACAAATGGCTGTAATGTAAGTCCAAGCCCTACTTCGGAACTAACTCAAGCTTTTTAGAGAACTTTTCCAAACAAGTTGGAAAAGTAATAGAGTGCAAAAGCACGAAAAAGTTCGAAAAAAGGGTCGAGCGAGACCAGCGCTCGAAATTACAGGTACTCTCTCTGCACACCTCTTGCGTTTACCAAGCGCATGTGCAACAACCGTTACGTCAATTCCTTTTATTTCCGCCATTTGTACATGGTCGGAAATTTTTGTGACTCGTGCTACTTTGCTGTTATTCTTCGTGAACAACTTCTTATATGTGCTCTGCTTTTCATTGTGTGCAAGTGGATTGTGTCCTTTTATCAAGCTATCCAAAATTGTTTTTGATTAATGTTATTTTTGATCATTATTGCTTGTTTCTTCACACTTAATCTTGTTTTTCCCCCATGTGTGAACACGGCCTTTGTGCTGTTTTCTGTCGGCGGGAAGCTTGATTCTATTTTCATTCATATAATGCCAAAGACAATTCTTTGTACCTCTTGCTTGCAAGTGAAGCATGTGGACGACTCTCATTCCACGTGTGTCACTTGCAACAATTGCACTCAGGCCCAATCATGTGGTATTTGTGGGGTTTGGTCCTCTAAATTCTGGGCTTCTGTTAAGGTGGTTCTGTCCAGAGCTAGAACCCCTTGTTCTCGGGGTAAGGGTAGCCGTGCCGTAGCAGACATTTCTGCTGGTGCACATGGTGACTTTGTCACACAGGATTCTGATCTGTCTTCTGTGGCGAGTTCCTCTGCAACTGTTTACGTTGCTAGTTCAGTGATACCTGACGTGGAGACCGTGGTCTCTTTGTCTTCTGATGTCACTCTTCAGGCGTCTGTTTTCGTAGAGAGCTTCTCCGAGGTCAGCTCGGTGACCCTCTCCGATCTGCCTCCTACGCCGTCAACAGTTGCTGAGGAAGTTGTTACTACAGATCCTATTCTGTCTGATGGTTGCTCTTCCATCTCCTCTGGGGATGGTCTACAGTCTTGGTGGACCGAGGCTGTATCTGCTGGTGTGTCTGTATGCTCTCAGCCTCCCCTAGCCTCGCGGCGGGGCTGTGCGGGTTTGTTGTCTGCTCCGTCTCATCTGGCTAGGTTTGCTCCTAGTCGGTTGAGCCGGTCGGTCGCTTCGGCAGCGATTCCTCGTCCCTCGAGTGAATCGTTTATTGTTCCTCCTTCCCCTGCTAGTGTGCCGCCTAGCAGGATGGTGTTGGGACGTTGGCATCCAGGGCCTGCTGTTAGGCAGCGGTCAGTGACAGCCCCTGTTAGCTGTCACTCTCGGAACCTTCTTCCGGTGATTCCTCACTGTGTTCCGAGTCTGGGTGTGGATCGATGCTTGTCGTCGGTCTCAGAGGATGGGCAGTTGGGGGCCGTCTGCCATACAGAGGCCAGTGACAGGTTCCTGTCATTCTTGGGACAATCCTCCGGTGTCTTCTCACCATGTCCTAGGTCCAGCTACCGATCGACGTGCGCCGTCGGTCTCTTTTGAGGATTTGCAGGCAGGACCTTCTGTTTCGCAGAGGTCAGTGATGGCCCCTGGGCGTCACAATCGGGACTATCCTCCGGTGTCTTCTCACCGTATCCGTATTCTGTCTGCCGATCGACGTTCGACGTCGGTCTCTTCTGAGGATTTGGGTTCTACCAGAAGGGTCCATTGGGAGGACACTCCGTCGGGGGATGCTGCTGTGACGGATTCTCAGGGTGACCTGCGTCAGGCCATTTTGGCGCTCACCTGGTTGCTTTCTGGCAACCCTCAAGTTGGCCTCCCTGTGCCTCCTGAGGCACAACCTCCTTTGGTCGGTTGCCGAGATGTCTCTCCTGGCCCCTTGGATACTGCTCAGTCTTCCCAGGAGGTTTCTGCTGGTCAGCCCGAGTTGGGCTACGTCTCCTCTGCTATGGAGGATGACGATTATCTGGAAGGTGATGGGGCCCCCCTCGTCAGTCTTGGGGCAGGCTTTGGATTTCGTTTTCGGCTTATTGCCGGACGTTCAACCTTCAGACCAGCCATCTGTGACTGTCCGGCCGCGGTCCACTGTGGAGCGCCGTAACCCTGTTGAGCCTTCTAGCTCCGGGGCTTTGCGTCCTCTGCAATCGGCTCAGGTTGTTGAGTCCTTCCAGGGCTTAGACGCCAAAATGCGTTCTAAGGCCCTCAAGGGTTCCTTCTTTTCTAGAGCTGATGCCTTTCTGCCTCCATCGCGGTTTCGTGTTTACGATTCCGTCTCTCCAAGTCTTCCAAGGGATGACCACTGTGAATGAGGCTTCTTCTTCCCTCGGGTTAACTAAGCCGAAGTCGGCAGTTCTCCCCGATGTCTGTAGTTGAATCTATGGTGGGCCTGTCCCGAGAGATGCTGGGCATGTTATCTCTCGCGGACCATGTTGTCGCTGCTCTGGCTGAATATTTTCCACCAGGGGAGTTTGATGACGCTCAGGCGCCTTTTCGCATTTTGTCACAGGCTCTTATGAACTTGACACACACTCACGCCTGTAACCCGGCTAATTTGGAGCTGGCACGCCGGGATGCAGTGTTGGATTCTTCTCCATCCCTTCCTTCTGAGCAACGTGCTGTTCTGAGGTCTGCCTCTTTGGTGGGACCTCAGTTGTTCCATGGTTCTGTGGAAGCTGTTTGTGGCGAAGTTCTTCGTCATTCGAAGGACCAGCTTTTGCTACGACAGCTGGACCAACCTGCTGCTGCGGGTGGTGGTCGTTCCAGGCCCGCCAAGCATGCTGCTGCGTCTGCCTCGTCAATGACGTCGGCTACGCCTTCGGCTCCGTCTGCTCCTTCTGCACATAAGAAGCGCCGACGTGGCCAGGCTCGCTGGCAGCCTCAGGCAGGAAAGTCTCAGGACTCTGTCACTTCCCGAAGTGGTTTCTCCTCTCGGGGGCCTCGTCGAGGCCGCAAGTGAAGGTTCTCACCTCGATTCGCCTCCAGTCGGGGGAAGGCTGTCGCTGTTTTACGACCGTTGGACAGAGATAACGTCAGACCCTTGGGTCCTCGACGTCATTCAATCCGGTCTGCGACTTTCCTTCCATCGGCACCCCAGTTTATTTCGGGTGCCCCTCCCGACTCAGGTCCCTTCCGATTCTCTGCGTCGGAACCTTCTGGTGCAGGAGATCGACAATCTCCTCTCCAAAGGGGCGATCGAGGTGGTCAGGAACACCCTTTCACCGGGGTTTTACTCGAGACTTTTCTTGGTGCCGAAGAAAAACGGCCAATTTCGTCCTGTCATCAATTTGAGTATCCTGAATGAGTACATTATAGCTCCTCGTTTCAGTATGGAGACTTTCCGGTTGGTTTGACGTTCAGTTCATCAGGGCGACTTTGCTCCCAGTATCGACCTGAAGGATGCCTACTTCCATGTACCCATTCATCTGGCGTCACGGAAATACCTTCGATTCTCGTTTCGGGATCGAGTTTATCAATTCAGAGCTCTCCCATTCGGTTTGAACCTGGCTCCTTGGGCCTTCACCCGACTGATGTCACATGTGCTTGCTTTCCACAGTACTCAGTCGGCTGTGACTTTGTCAGCCTACCTGGACGACATCCTCCAACGGCACCACGTAGCTGCTGTTCTAGAGTTAGATGTCCAGCAGTTTCTTTGCCTGCTAGCGTCGCTGGGTTTCAGAGTCAATTGCGAGAAGTCGGATCTCCTTCCTTCTCAGCGATTCCGTCATTTGGGGATGGATTTCGACACTCTTCACAATGTAGTGTCGGTCCCCCATGCTCGGGCGACGATTCTTTCCGCCTTGACTCGGAACCTGCTTCATTCTTACTCGGTCACGGCCAGGACTTTCCTTCGGATGCTGGGCCTTTGCGGTTCGGTGACAGATCTCAGTCCGCTTGGTCGCTTGTTTGTCCAACCTCTCCAACACTTCCTGTTGGATCATTGGCATCCGAATGTAGATCCGCTGGACCTGGAACTCACTATTCCTCGATCTCTGCTTTGTCACCTCCACCCTTGGGCCGATATTCCCTGGCTGACACAGGGTGTTCCGTTGGATTTTCCTTTGGTCGATACCATCCTTACTGCGGATGCCACGATCGGGGCTGGGGTGCGATGTTGGATCCTCTCGGTCTGTCTACTCACGGCGAGTGGGACTGCGAGCAGGTGGGCCTTCATATCAACCAGAAGGAGCTCCTTGCTCTTCTGCTGAGTTTTCGGCTTTGGATCCCTCATCTGTCGGACCATTTTGTCCTACTTCTTTCGGACAATTCGACAGTAGGGCCTACATACGGAATCAAGGAGGCACACATTCGATTCCCATGTATCGGCTGTCTCGGGATCTTCTTCTGTTGGCGCGGGATGTGAAGGCTCGGGTGTCTATTCGACACATTCCCGGGCGTCTCATCGTCCTAGCAGACTCCCTGTCCCGATGCGACAGTGTCCTTCCAACCAAATGGATGCTACATCGGTCGGTGTTTCAGGCAATTTGCGAGCAGTGGGGCCGTTCTCAGGTCGATCTTTTCGCTACTCGCTGGAATCATCAGGTAGAGACCTTTGTCTCCCCTTGTCCAGATCCTCTGGCATTTGCAGTCGACGCTCTGTCTCTGGACTGGACAGGTTGGATCGGCTATGCCTTTCCTCCTGCACCGATTCTTCCTCAAGTATTAGCGAAGATTCGTGCTTGCAGTTGCAGGATTATTCTGATCGCACCTCTGTCTCCACAGAGAGTGTGGATCAATCTGCTGCGGTCTCTGTTGGCAGATCGGCCGATTCGTCTACCTCTACGTCGCGATCTTCTTTCCCAGGGTCATCCCAGGAAGTATCACAACAACCTGGCGAGCCTGTCCCTTCACGCCTGTCTTTTATCAGGTCCAATATCCGACGTAGAGGTTTTTTGAGACGAACAGTGGAGTGCATTTCTGCATCGCAGTAACATTCCACTGGCATGACTTATGCTGCAAAGTGGAAGGTTTTCTACTGCTGGTGTGCAGATCACAATGTGGATTACCGTGATCCGTCAATCGCTCAAATTGCGGATTTTCTGGTATATCTTTTTTGACTCCAAGGGCCTCCAGCCTATTACGATTAAGGGCTATCGGTCTATGCTGTCTGATACTTTCTCTTATGTGGGAAAGCGGTGCATCGGTCGTAATCTTTTTCTCTCCAAACTCATTCGGCACTTTTCTTTGAAGAGGCCTTGAGTTATGCGTCTTACACCCAAGTAGAACTTGGCATGGGTGTTGCATTGTTTGGAAGGGGTGCTATTCGAGCCTTTATCTGAGACCGATATGCGTTTTCTCACCAATAAGACTGCTTTTCTTCTAGCGTTTGCTTCTGCTCGACGAGTCAGTGAGCTTCATGCGCTATCTGTTGATTCTGCCTTCTTCCGAAATGAGGCTAACTGTGTCACCTTCACTACTGATTGCTCTTTTCTGGCTAAGAATCAACTTCCTGATTCAGTACCTCCTCCCATCTGCATTCGGCTCTCCCTGCTGTCGATGTCGGAGACCTCTTCCTTGTCCTGTTCATGCGATCAAGACTTACATTACTCGCACTCAGTTCATTCGGAGGGGTCGGAAGAGATTCTTTCTGTCTCTCATTCCTAAGAGGCAGTCTATCTCTTCCCATTCTATTTCCAGGTGGATCTGTCTTGCAATCAAGCTGGCTTATTCCCGCTTGTCTGCGTCGGATCTTGTTTCGAACCGGTTTAATGCTCATGAGGTTCGTTTCATTCCTACATCCTGGGCGTTCTCCAATTCTGTTTCACTCCGGGATGTTATGAATGTGGCTTACTTTAGGAATGCCTCTACCTTCTCCTTTTATCTCCACCACCTTCAGCAGCAATCTGAGGACCTTTATTCTTTAGGCCCTCTCGTTGCTGCTCAGGATGTTGTGCACCCTTGTTAAAATTGTTTTTATCGAGGTTGTGCTTTGCTGAGCCTTGTTCTTTTCAGGTGCCTTCTCTCTATCTTCATTACAGGTTTCGTTATTGTTCTCTGCCATCCTTGCTTTTCTTTCTGCTACTCTTGTTGGTATTGGTTATGTGATTCACCTCCTCCTATTGTTTATTCAGCCAATTGTAAACAATTGTGAGTAGGTTGAAAAGAAATTAAAATTTTTAGCTTAACTTGACATAGTCAAGATAAGATATTGCCATCACGCATGCAGAAGTCTGTTAGTCTGTGAGTCTGTGACGTCTGTTCATATTTTCCTTTAGCACGGGCTACACCCCGCAGTTCTTGTCTGATCGTCACGAAATTTCATATGCAGGTTTGGGGTCATGTCTAGATGAGAACGCCCCCTTTTGGTCGCGATCAGGCAATCGGTATGGCTGCCCGAGCCCAAAACCCGAAAACCATTAGCACAGTCTACAGGTCGTATTTATGAAGGAATTTCATTGTAACTTGGTAGGATGCCTCTGTATAGTGCCTAGATGAGAACGTCCCCTTTTGGGCATGATCTATCAACCGTGATGGCTGCCCAAGCCCGAAACCCAAAAACTTTTAGCACAGTCTGCAGGTCATGTTTAATGTGGAGGGATTTCATTGTAACTTGGTAGGATGACTCCTTATGATGTCTAGATGCGAATTTCCCCATTTGGGCATGATCTGCCAACCGTGATGACTGCCCGAGCCCAAAACCCGAAAACCTTTAGCACAGTCTACAGGTCATATTTATTGAGGAATTTCATTGTAACTTGGTGGGTTGACTTCATACAATGTCTAGATGAGAAAGTCCCCCTTTGGACATGATTGGGCAACTGTGACGGCTACAGGAGCCCGAAGCCCGAAAACCTTTAGCACAGTCTAGAGGTCATAGTTATGATACGATTTCATTGTAACTTGGCAGGATGACTCCAAATAATGTCTAGATGAGAACGTCCCATTTTGATCGCGATCATGCAGCCTTGATAGGTGCCCGAGTCCAAAAACCTTTAGCATAGGCAAAAGGTCATATTTATGGAAGGATTTCATTGTAACCTGTTAGGTTGACTCCATATAATGCCTAGATGATGACATCCCCTTTCGGTCGTGATGGGTCATTTGTGATGGCTACAAGTGCCCGAAGCCCAAAAACCTTGAGCACAGTCTACAGGTCATATTTATGAAGGGATTTCATTGTAACTTCTTAGGATCACTCCAGATGATGTTCAGATGAGATTGTCCCCTATGGTTGTGATCATTCACCCATGATGGCTGCTCAAGCCTGAAGCCCGAAAACCTTTAAGCACAGTCTACAGGTCATATTTATGAAGGAATTTCACTGTAACTTGGTAGGTTAACTTCATATAATGTCTAGATGAGAACATGCGATCATTCACCCATGATGGCTGCCCGAGCCTGAAGCCCAAAAACCTTTAGCACAGTCTACAGGTCATATTTATGAAGGGATTTCATTGTAACTTGGTAGGTTAACTTCATATAATGTCTAGATGAGAACGTCCCCTTTTGGACATGATTGGGCAACTGTGACGGCTAAAGGTGCCTGAAGCCCGAAAACCTTTAGCACAGTCTACAGGTCATATTTATGAGGGGATTTCATTGTAACTTGGTAGGATGACTCCAAATAATGTCTAGATGAGAATGTCCCCTTTTGATCGCGATCATTCAGCCTTGATGGGTGCCCGAGCCCAAAAACCTTTAGCATAGGTAAAAGGTCATATTTATGGAAGCATTTCATTGTAACCTATTAGGTTGACTCCATATAATGCGTAGATGATGACATCCCCTTTTGGTCGTAATTGGTCGGATGTGTTGGCTACAAGTGCCCGAAGCCCAAAAACCTTGAGCACAGTCTACAGGTCATATTTATGAAGGGATTTCATTGTAACTTCATAGGATCATTCCAAATGATGCCCAGATGAGATTGTCCCCTTTGGTTGCGATTATTCAACCATGATGGCTGCCCGAGCCCGAAGCCCGAAAACCTTAAGCACAGTCTACAAGTCATATTTGTGAAGGGATTTCATTGTAACTTGGTAGGTTGACTTCATATAATGTCTAGATGAGAATGTCCCCTTTTGGACATGTTTGGGCAACTTTGTCGGCTAAAGGTGCCCGAAGCCCGAAAACCTTTAGCACTGTCTACAGGTCATATTTATGAAGGGATTTCATTGTAACTTGGTAGGTTGACTCCAAATAATGTCAAGATGAGAACGTCCCATTTTGGCCATGATCATTCAGCCTTGATGGGTGCCCGAGCCCAAAAACCTTTAGCATAAGCAAAAGGTTATATTTATAGAAGGATTTCATTGTAACATTGTTAGGTTGACTCCATATAATGCCTGGATGATGACATCCCCTTTTGGTCATGATTGGTCAACTGTGATGGCTACAGGTGCCCGAAGCCCGAAAACCTTGAACACGGTCTACAGGTCATATTTATGAAGGGATTTCATTGTAACTTCGCAGGATCACTCCAGATGATGTCCAGATGAGATTGTCCCCTTTGGTTGCGATCATTCAACCATGATGGCTGCCCGAGCCCGAAGTCCGAAAACCTTTAGCACAGTCTAAGGTCATATTTATGAAGGGATTTCATTGTAACTTGGTAGGTTGACTTCATATAATGTCTAGATGAGAACGTCCCCTTTGGACGCAATTGGGAAACTGACGGCTACAGGGGCCCGAAGCCCGAAAACCTTTAGCACAGTCTACAGGCCATATTTATGAAGGGATTTTAATGTAACTTGATAGGATGACTCATTTTGGAATAATTTCATTGTAATTTGGTAACTTTTTTTGATATATGTTAACTGTGAGGGCCACATATATTAACTGTGAGGTCATATTAACCCACCCCTAGATCTTTAGTACAGTGTACACCTCATATTATTTTTATCATAAACATAGCATACAGGAAACAGAAATGAACATATTCCCAATTATCACAATTCTTGTCTTATTTCATAATCCTCTCATAAACATTGAACATTATCCTTTTCATCAAACACAACACACAAGTTAAGCTACAGTGTCATTGACACTTTCATTTAGTAAATTTTGTTTCTTAACATACCTACCACAATTGTTTACCGGAGGCCCACCCTCCTTGGGGATATCTTTGATATCGATGCCTCCCCGCTAAATCACAAACTTCACATTGGCAGAAATACAGAATTGACGTCACGGTTGTTGCGCATGCGCTCGGTAAACGCAAGAGGTGTGCAGAGAGAGTACCTGTAATTTCGAGCGCTGGTCTCGCTTGACCCTTTTTTCGATCTTTTTCGTGCTTTTGCACTCTATTACTTTTCCAACTTGTTAGCTCACCCGAGCGAAGCTCAGCGGGAGCTTTACTGATCGTGATCCGTCCGTCGTCCGTCCGGCGTTAACTTTACATTATCGACTTCTCCTCCTAAACCACTAGCCCAATTTTATTCAAATGTTGGCTAAATGTTTATTACCTAATGCCAATTCAGATTTGTTCAAATGAAGTTGCCCCTCCTCCTGGGTGGTGCCATGCCCCCAAGGGGCACCAAAATCTTTGTAAATCTTCTTCTCATGAACCAGCAGTAGCAGAGATTTGATATTTGGTGTGCAGCTTCCTTTTGAGGTGTAGACTCAGATTTGTTCAAGAGAAGTTTGTGGGGCTATACTTGGCGTCATTATGGGAGGGGCAAAATTTTTTGCCCCGCCCAAAATTTCTATTTTCCAAACCGAGAGGCTGATTTGAACCAAATTTTATGTGAGGGCTTATAGGGTCATGAGTACTTGATTTATGCAAAAAAAAAAATTCCTGCAGCCCCATGGGAACCGCAGGAGCTAAAAATAGAAAAAATTTAAAACGCCCATATCTCCAAAACTGCACGGCACCGAGAATTTTTATTTGGTGTGCAGCTTCCTTAGGACCAACAGAAAGGATTGGTAAAAAAAATTGCCATCGGTTTTATCATAGGGCACAGTTTCGGGACTTTGAAAAAGTGCAGAGTCAGCACTTTTTAACACTGTAGGCAATGGGAAAAACATTAAAAAATCTTCTTCTCCAGATCCAGCAGGCAGAATCTTTTGATATTTGGTATGCAACATTGTAGGGTGGATCTGATTCAAGTTTGTTCAAATTGGCCCCCTGGGTTCATATTTGGGCTCAGTATAGGAGCCCGATTTCGAACTTAGTGCATTTCAGACAAATTTCTTAAAAAATGTTCTTCTCCAGATCCAGCAGGCAGAATCTTTTGATATTTGGCATGCAACATTGTGGGGTGGATCTGATTCAAGTTTGTTCAAATCGGCCCCCTGGGTTTATATTTGGGCTCAGTATAGGAGCCCAAATTTGAACTTACTGCATTTCAGGCAAATTTCTTTGAAAATCTTCTTCTCCACATCCAGCAGGCAGAATCTTTTGATATTTGGTATGCAACATTGTGGGGTGGATCTGATTCAAGTTTGTTCAAATCGGCCCCTTGGGTTTATATTTGGGCTCAGTATAGGAGCCCAAATTTGAACTTAGTGCATTTCAGGCAAATTTCTTTGAAAATCTTCTTAAGATCCAGCAGGCAGAATCTTTTGATATTGGGTATGCAACATTGTGGGGTGGATCTGATTCAAGTTTGTTCAAATCGGCTCCCTGGGTTTATATTTGGGCTCAGTATAGGAGCCCAAATTTGAACTTAGTGCTTTTCAGGCAAATTTCTTAAAAAATCTTCTTCTCCAGATCCAGCAGGCAGAATCTTTTGATATTTGGTATGCAACATTGTGGGGTGGATCTGATTCTATTTTGTTCAAATCGGCTCCCTAGATTCATATTTGGGCTCACTATAGAAGCTCGAATTCGAACTTAGTGCATTTCAGGCAAATTTCTTCAAAAATCTTCTTCTCCAGATCCTGCAGGCAGAATCTTTTGATATTTGGTATGCAACATTGTGGGGTGGATCTGATTCCAATTTGTTCAAATCGGCCACCTGGATTCATATTTGGGCTCACTATAGAAGCCCAAATTCAAACTTAGTGCATTTCAGGCAAATTTCTTCAAAAATCTTCTCCAGATCCAGCAGGCAGAATCTTGTGATATTTGGTATGCAACATTGTGGGGTGGATCTGATTCAAGTTTGTTCAAATTGGCCCCCTGGGTTTATATTTGGGCTCAGTATAGGAGCCCAAATTTGAACTTAGTGCATTTCAGGCAAATTTCTTTGAAAATCTTCTCAAGATCCAGCAGGCAGAATCTTGTGATATTTGGTATGCAGCTTCCTTAGGGGGGTGAGATGCAAGTTTGTTCAAGCCATGTCCCTAGGTCCATATTTGGGCTCACTGTGGGAGCTTGAATTGTAACTTTGTTCGAAATGAGGAATTTTCTTAAAAAATCTTCTTCTTCAGATCCAGCAGTCGGAATGGTTTGATATGTGGTGAGTAGCATCCTTGGGGGGAGGGGAGGATTCAAGTGTGTTAAAGCCAAGTCCATGGGTCTATATTTGGGCTCCCTGTGGGAGCCCAAATTATAACGTAGTCAATATGAGGAATTAATTTTTCTTTAAAAATCTTCTTCTTCAGATTCAGCAGTTGGAATGTTTTGATATTTGGCATGGAGCAACCTTAGGGGGCTGAGATTCAAGTTTGTTCAAGCCAAGTCCCTTGGTTCATATTTGGGCTCACTATGGGAGCCTGAATGACAACTTAGTTCAAAATGAGGAATTTTCTTTAAAAATCTTCAGATCCAGCAGATGAATGCTTTTGATATTTTTTATGCAGCATCCTTAGGGGGGTAAGATTCAAGTTTGTTCAAGCCATGTCCCTAGGTCCATATTTGGGCTGATTGTGGGAGCTCGAATTGTAACTTGGTTCAAAATGAGGAATTTTCTTTAAAAATCTTCGTCTTCAGATCCAGCAGTTTTGATAATTGGTGTGCAGAATCCTTAGGGGTGTGAGATTCAGGTTTGTTAAAGCCAAGTCCCTGGGTTCATATATGGGCTCCCTGTGGGAGCCCGAATTATGACTTAGTTCAATATGAGGAATATTCTTTAAAAATCTTTTTTTTAGATCCACTGGTCAGAATATTTGGATATTTGGTTTCAGCTTTTATTAGGAGGAGCAGATGCAAGTTGTGGAAATCAATTCTCTGGGTTGATATTTAGGCTACCATGTCAGGTGAGCGCCCTCAGGCCCCCTGGGGCCTCTTGTTTGGAAAGGTTCTCTAAAAGCTTGAGTTAGTTCCGAAGTAGGGCTTGCACTTACGTTACAGCCAATTGTAAAGAATTGTGGTAGGTATGTTAAGAAACAAAATTTACTAAAAAATTATAATTTTCGCCCAAATTATTTCCCAATCAGTGTCAAGTTCTGGTATTTCTTCGCATTCATGACTTGCCTTAGTAGCGAGCAGTACCCCACCTCCGTATTTATCAGTTCTATCTTTTCTAAAGACTTTGTATAGTCTGGAGGGAATATTTCTGATGACCTGATGTCGTTTGTTAGCTATGTTTTAGTACCAATGACTACTTCAGGGTTGCAGCTGAAAGCATATTTAGAATCCTGTCTTCCTTCATTTTGACTGATTGGAAGTTCACATTTATTATTCTTAATAAGGGTTTGTTTTTATCTAGATTTTTTCTCTCAGGAGTTGAGCTGTGCAATGGTTTGATGTCTTTAATTTCAGGACTTTTGCATGTATTTAATCTGTCTGTCAGTGATGTTGATTTTGAGTTTTCAGGCAGGTACATGTAGCATTGCTCTTTTATGCTCAGTGTTTCGTTGATATATGTTAACTGTGAGGGCCACATACATTAACTGTGAGGTCATAATGTCTAGATGAGAACAGCCCCTTTTGGACACCATTAGGCAACTGTGACGGCTACAGGAGCCTGAAGCCCGAAAACCTTTAGCACAGTCTACAGGTGATATTTATGAAGTGATCTCATTGTACCTTGGTAGGATGACTCCGAATAATGTCTAGATGAGAAAGTCCCCTTTTGGTCGTGATCATTCAGCCTTGATGGTTGCCCCAACCCAAAACCCCAAAACCTTTAGCATAGTCTATAGGTCATATTTATGGAAATGTTTCATTGTATAATCTGTTAGTTTGACTCCATATAATGCCTAGATGATGACATCGTTTTGGTTTTGATTGGTCAGCTGTGACGGCTACAGGAGCCTGAAGCCCGAAAACCTTGAGCACAGTCTACAGGTCATATCTATGAAGGGATTTCACTGTAACTTGGTAGGATGACTCCAAATAATGTCCAGATAAGAACGTCCCATTTTGATCACGATCATTCTGCCTTGATGGCTGCCCGAGACCAAAAACCTTTAGCATAGTCAATAGGTCGTATTTATGGAAGGATTTCATTGTAACTTGTTAGGTTGACTCCATATAATGCGTAGATGATGACATCCCCTTTTGGTTGTGATTGGTCAACTGTGCTGGCTACAGACCTGTGCCCGAAGCCCGAAAATCTTTGAGCACAGTCTGCAGGTCATATTTATGAAGGAAGGGATTTCATTGTAACTTCGTAGGATCACTCCAGATGATGCCCAGATGAGAATGTCCCCTTTTGGATGCGATCATTCAACCATGATGGCTGCCCGAGCCCGAAGCCCGAGTACCTTTAGCACAGTCTACAGGTCATATTTATGAAGGGATTTCATTGTAATTTGGTAGGTTGACTTCATATAATGTCTAGATGAGAACGTCCCCTTTTGGACACGATTGGGCAACTGTGACAACTACAGGGGCCTGAAGCCCGGAAACATTTAGAACAGTCTACAGGTCATAATTTTGAAGGGATTTCATTGTAGCTTTGTAGGGTGACTCCAAATAATGTCTAGATGAGAATGTCCCCTTTTGGTTGTGATCATTCAGCCTTGATGGCTGCCCGAGCCCCAAAACCTTTAGCATAGTCTATAGGTCGTATTTATGGAAGGATTTCATTGTAACTTCTTAGGTTGACTCCATATAATGCCTAGATGATGAGATCCCCCTTTTGGTCATGATTGGTCAACTGTGACGGTTTCAGGAGCCCGAAGCCTGAAAATCTTGAGCACCGTCTACAGGTCATATTTATGAAGGGATTTCATTGTAACTTCGTAGGATCACTCCATAGATGATGCCCAGATCAGAATGTCCCCTTTTGGTTGCGATCATTCAACCATGATGGCTGCCAGAGCCCAAAGCCCAAAAACCTTTAGCACAGTCTACAGGTCATATTTATGAAGGGATTTCATTGTAATTTGGTAGGTTGACTTCATATAATGTCTAGATGAGAACGTCCCCTTTGGACGCAATTGGGAAACTGACGGCTACAGGGGCCCAAAGCCTGAAAACCTTCAGCACAGTCTACAGGCCATATTTATGAAGGGATTTCAATGTAACTTGATAGGATGACTCGTTTTGGAATAATTTCACTGTAACTTGGTAACTTTCATTGATATACGTTAACTGTGAGGGCCACATACATTAACTGTGAGGTCATATTAACCCACACCTTCAGCTCTTTAGTACAGTGTACACCTCATATTATTTTTATCAAAAACATACAGTGAACAGCAATGAACATATTCCGAATTATCACAATTCTTGTCTTATTTCATAATCCTTTTATAAACATTGAACATCATCCTTTTCACCAAACACAAACACAAGTTAAGCTACAGTGTCATTGACACTTTCATTGAACTTGGTGAGCTCATTAGGCGAGACTTTCAGATAAGAGCTTACTGCATTTGTGTATCAACATTCTTCCTTTAGCCAGTCTTACAGTTTGCATTTAAAAATGCATGGATTACTCTAATGTTCTGCACACACAATGCTGCCAAATAACATTGGTACCTACTTGTATGATCTTCAATTTTGCCATTTCACTTATAACTTACCAAGTTCAAGTTTGTCAAGTTGAGCTACAGTGTCACTGACACTTTCATTTAAATTTTTTTATTACTTCATAATTTCATTCCTCTGTAGTGTTGATGAGCTATGACTAGCGTGACCCAAGATATCACTTCATGATTTCATTCCTCTGTTGTGTTGATGAGCTATGACTAGCTGAATGTGACCCAAGATATGTTTTTGAACCACTTTGGCGGGTGAGCGATTAAGGCCTCTTGTGGCCTCTTGTGGCCTCTTGTTTTAATTGTATCTGGTTGGAATATCAGAATGTTCTGTTTCAATAACTCCTTCCTATTGGAGTCCAGTTCCCCCTTCTTGTGGATACCACCGCCATTATAGCTAAACTGTTTTCTTAGATTATCCGGACCAAACAGTTCAGGAAACAGTTTCTCTTTAAGTCTTTTTTGCGAAGTTTCCAACACCACACAAAGAATTGTGGATAATCCTCTCACTTTATGGATCTTTGCCAAAAACGCTTGCTGTCATGTCCTCCTGAGGCAAGCTATATGTAAGTTCGAATGAAATGGCTTCAGAAGATGTGTTTGGATTTCTTTCTGTGAGAACCATGTCCATTTTGGCCTCAGCATTGTCTTGTACACCGAGTCTAATTTTCTCATGATATTTCTATTGGTTGTTTGGGTGTGCTGATTTAAATATGTGGTAATTGAAAGTCCTGAGTGGCTGCTCCCTGTGTGTTGACTGGTGTATGTAGAGGTGGTGAGAGCATGAAAAGTGGATGTGGTGGGTGATGGTGATCGTGGTGATGGTTGTGGTGTTGGTGTCTGTGACCGTGGCTGTGGTGTTTGTGGTGACGCTTGTTGAGAAATAAGTGTGCTTGTATGTTCAGTTTGTAAATTCATTGCTGGTGGAGAATGAGTATTTGTCTCTTGCGGAGTTTGCTGTGATACTGGTTGAGATGCAGTTGAAAACTCTGTTTGTGAAGGTGACAATCGTTGAATTGTTCCATTATGTGGTAGTGGTGATTGTCATGGCTTTGGTTGCCCTCTGTCGACGACTGTTGCCAATCTTTTTCACAATGCCAACTTTGTCTCCTTTTGCTGATACCTGCAGTACAGAAATAATCATTGAAAAATGCACATTCAGTCGTACAAAACGAAACCATGCTTAACAATGAAGTCAAATTTCCTCAGAATTAATGGACCAATTTACTGTCTCCAAAGATACAAGGATTCACTGATTATTGTTTTATTTTTCTGTTGAGACTGATAACCTGTCACTCATTAGAAATATAAAAGCATTGTTCAGACTAATTATTAGAACAACAAGAAACATAATTCAATAATAAAACATTTGAATCAAAGCCTTCATTGGTTAAGTAAAGGGACAATTTTAATAAATCATAACTACCAAAATATTTTTCTGAAAATGAGGCAAGAACAAATACTTGAAACTATTAGGCTGTACAAACTAGGCCATACAGTTATAGAGATAACAGCAGCTGTTATGGAAGATGGTACTTGTGATAATTCGTCAGTGAAAAGGGTATCTCAGTGTATCGAAAAATTTAAATATGGTGCACACAGAGATGTTGATGATGACTTGACACCTGTGCTAGATTACAGATTTAACAAGATGACTCGCAAAGATATCACTGCTATTAAAAATTCTCTTGAGAACAACCCATTTCAAAGTTTTAAGGAAATTAACCGCATGTTGTGCGAAAGAGGTACCAATGTAGGAATTACTACAACTTAACAGGCCATTGCTGCCGCTGGATTTACTGGCACCAATCTCAGATACAGCCAGATGGTTAGGGACATGAACAGGTTAAAACGAAAGGAATTCTGTGTGAGCAACTACTGATGGCGAACGACTTGCTAGATAATGTTACATGTATATTTTGTGGCAAGACAACAATCCAATTGCATGCAAATTGACAATCTTGTTATAGAAGGAAAGGCAATCCCGCCCTGCATATACCAAAGCCTAAACACCCTTTCAAACTGAGCTGTTGATTAGCATTCATTTCTGTGAAAAAAGTGGTCATTTGCAATAACCTCTGAACATAGTGCGTTTGTGTATCAACATTCTTCCTTTAGCCAGTCTTACAGTTTACATTTAAAAATGCATGGATTATTCTGACGTCGTGCACACACAATGCTGTTATGTTGAAATTTCATCAAATAACATTGGCACCAATTATCTTCAGTTTTGCCATTTCATTTATAACTTACCAAGTTCAAGTTTGTAAAGTTGAGCTACAGTGTCATTGACACTTTCATTGTCTAAAACACAGAGCTTATGCGCCTCATTGGAACAAGCTCTTTGACAAAAAGAAAAAATAAGGAATATTTAATGGTGATTTTTAACTCACCGAAGGGAGCTTAACTTATCACTGGCTGTCCGGCGTCGTGAACATTTTTCAAACGACTTCTCCTCTGAAACCACTGGTCCGATTTTTTCGAAACTTCATGTGGATGTTCATTACTATATGGCAATTTATGTTTGTTCAAATGAAATGGACACGTCCCTTGGAGGCTCTGTATGGGGCATAACTCTGAGAGCACCATATGAATTATAGAAAAATTATTAAAAAATCTTCTTCTCCAGAACCAGTGGGCAGAATCTTTTGATACTTGGTATGCAGCATCTTGGCATGGGTCTGATTCAAGTTTGTTCAAATCGGCTCCCTAGATTCATATTTGGGCTCACTATATAGAAGCTCGAATTCGAACTTAGTGCATTTCAGGCAAATTTCTTCAAAAATCTTCCTCTCCAGATACAGCATAATATCATCGATAAAAAGGTCTATTCGTTTCGGTGCCATTACCGGGTTATTGTTTTTACTGTTTT
Organism: Pictodentalium vernedei; assembly: GCA_031216915.1. NCBI lineage: Eukaryota > Metazoa > Mollusca > Scaphopoda > Dentaliida > Dentaliidae > Pictodentalium > Pictodentalium vernedei. Next base: position 165,726,379 of record CM062293.1, read on the forward strand.
ATATTTATACAAAAACATGGCCGATTTCGAAATCTCCGTTGACGCCTCACGAGTACTCAAATGACGACAATTAAAGAATAAAACATAGTTTGGATCAATAAACTCTGCCCAAATGTAAGGAAATACGTGTACTATCGATTGCGGCCGGTAATATGGGCGAAAGTTTGATATATATCCCAAATTTCGAGTTTTGAGTTCCCATAAAAACTTGATGGGAACTTTTTCTATAGGATTGAATGGGAAGAATCTGAACGTAGAGGGGTAGCCACTACGTTGGATCGCTGAACTAATATTTAGGCTATCATGTCAGGTGAGCGCCCTCAGGCCCCCTAGGGCCTCTTGTATTGAGCTTCCGCCGCCCCTGCAACCCTTTATAGTTGATTCAATCCAACCGTTTTGCAAACAGTGAGTCCGCCATCGCTGAGAGTGGAATATGATGCTGGGAGTGGAACACCATTTTGGCACGCAGATCAAGTTTTCAGACATTTGAAAGAAAATTAATCACTTCACGCAACTTCATGCACGTGTGATTTATTGAATTATCGTTCAGATTTCCACATCTTAGTTTCAGTGGAAAGGTTACCGAAATTTATCCATGCATATGTGAAACCAGGACACTCCACAACAATTGTCGATGCCTTTGTTATCACTGTGGTATGACAACAAATATTTTTGGGTTCAGTCAGACCCACTCTGGGACTCAAAAAGGGAGATAATTAAAAATCTTTTCCGAAAACACCAGACAAAATAGAGTTTCTTGAATTCAGCATCCCAAGGATGTGTATATTCAAATGTGTTGAAGCCAAGTTCCTGTGTTAATATTTGTTGTTTGGGGAAGGTAAACATTATTAGCACAACCCTATTTTCTGTTTACAATGAGAAAATAAAATCTCATCCGTAGGAACCCCATGAGCTAAAGATAAAAAATTCAAAAATTTACCTATATTTTAAGAAGGACTGGACAAATATTAATTAGTATGAATCAACCTTAGAAGGGTTTGAATCAAACAGGCCAAAACAATTGCTAACATTTGGCTTATGGTGCACCATACAAGGATCCCCATTGTAACATTAACCCCATTCAGATTTCTTTTCTAGTTAAGCATCTAACTGTCGCCCACCTTTACAATACTTTGCCTATACATTTGCTACAGGCTATGGTCAGCACTTGTGTACAGACAGTTACAATACTTTATATGTACACTTGTTATCAGGTAATGACCTAGATGTGTGATTGCTGTGTCGCATACTGTACATGTACATGTCTTACACAAGTTGAGCTACAGTGTCATTGACACTTGATTTTTTAGGCACATGTTATTCTTTCCGATGGGCTCCCCCTTCTCTCACCTTGCTCTCGCAGAATCCACAGACTTGAAATGATAAGCGTTCACATTAACGTGCACTGGTGTTATAGCACCCATATTATATTGAGATTGATATATCCTTAGTAGATAATTATATGAGAAAGATATTTTTTATTATTGCTGCATTTTCTGACTGGTCTGACTCATTTGCACTCAGTGACCTTGTTTACATCTTTGTTACACTGATATATTGTACATATAGCTGTTGATTGTTTAATTGTTTAAATAGGTCAATGACCTTGTTTACTTGAACTTGAACAGAATCTCCCAGAAACTAATAGAACATTGCAGAATTTTCATCTTCTGGAACATTCAATCTGGTTACTATATAAAGGTTTGTCAACAGAATTCAGAAACATTTTTAGAAAGCCATTTCAGAAAGACTGACTTCAGTTAAAACACAGCAGTTGTTTCCATTGAAGATTATTATTGTTCTAGGACAGTGCATTTATTATAGAAGCAGTGTTTTTTGTGATTTTGGAAGATTGATTCCAAAAGAGAATTTTGAAGAGAATCTATTCGTCTTGGAAAAGAGAATTCATACTTTCTGTGAAACAGAACAATATTATTTTGTGAAAAGCCAGGATTCTACTGGATTATTTGGAAATTACCTGTGGCGCCAATACTTCTTGGATTTTTACTTCATTTGAATTTTCCAGAGCATTTTATTATATTTTATTGGAGACTGCTGAAATTTCAAAATGAAAATTTTATTACAAATCTACGGGATACTGTTTCTGAAGAGACATTCTTGGATTTAATACATGTACCATCTGGTAACTTTCTTCACAAGATTCTTCACCACTGGATTACTGGATTCTGTCAAACTGTACTTTGGACTAATTCAATAATTGATAAGTACCACTGTTTTTATTTTCTGTAACCCAATTAGTGTAAAAGATCTTTGTATCATTTTTTTTTTATATTAATTTTTTTTTAATTAAATTTCAGAATAGTTAAATTCATAGTTTTTGTTGCTGATTCTCAGGTTTCTTTTTGTTACCAATATCAATAATATTTCCACACTGTAACAGAAATTGGGGGCTCGTTGCCGAGATTGAATATTAGATAACGAGAAAGCTTTATTTGCATATTTCAATTATTATTTTGGCTCACTTTCAAAACATTTAAACTTTCTTAGAAACTTTCAGTATTATTATTTATATAATCTGAGAACCAGCAAACCTTTTCATCATGGTATTTATTGTGACAGAATTTATTTCTGAATTTGAAAGATCTCCTAGTTTGGCCCTTTTAGAATCTCCTAAGAAGGAGGATTTATTTCAACTTGCTCAGTGTCTAAAATTACCTGCCACCCCTGGTCTGAACAAGCATAAACTTAAACAGCTCATTGTTAATCATTATATTGAGGAGGGTCTTTTGCCTCAGTCTGGGTCACCTGTCTCTCAACCACAACCTACTGATGCCCTTGAACTCAAAAAGTTAGAATTAGAACTAAAGAGATTAGAAATGCAAAAAGAAATGAAAAGGCAGGAAAATGAAATGAAATTAAAAGAATTAGAGGCCCAAAAAGAAAAAGAAGAAAGAGAAAATGAAATTAAATTAAAAGAAATTGAAGCTCAAAAAGAAAGGGAACAAATTCAGGCTCAAAAAGAAAGGGAACAAATTCAGGCTCAAAAAGAGGAAAGGGAATTAAAATTAAGAGAAATTGAAATTCAGGCCCAAAAGGAAATAAAAATTAAATAATTAGAATCCCAGCATCAAAGCTCAAATGTAATTTCCCCAAGTAGATTTGATGCAACTAAACATGTTAGGCTAGTTCCCCCCTTTCAAGAAAAAGAAGTTGATAAATATTTTTCACATTTTGAAAAAGTGGCAACAAGTTTAGAATGGCCAAGGGACGTCTGGACTTTTCTGTTGCAAAGTGTTTTGAAAGGGAAGGCCCAAGAAATCTATTCCGCTCTATCTTCTGAGCAAAGCAACAATTATGACGCTGTTAAAGAGGCAATACTTAAGGCATATGAACTTGTTCCAGAGGCCTATAGGCAGAAATTATTATAAAAACGAAAATCAAACTCATGTGGAATTTGCCAGAGAAAAGCAAAATTTATTTGACAGGTGGTGCCACTCAAAAGAAATAGGGAAAGATTTTACAAAATTAAAGGAAATGATGCTGATTGAGGAGTTTAAAGGAAAGATACATTCAGATATAAAGGCCCACCTGGATGAACAAAAAGTTGACACATTAAATAGAGCAGCAGTACTGGCAGATGACTATGCCTTAACTCATAAAATGAGTCGTAACGCCACAAATTTTTGGCCCCACAAGAATTCTTTCCAAAGTGGACCTAGACCAGCTTCAGATAAAACTCATCTTTCCAATCATCCTTCCCATCCTACAAACTTTTCACCACCTAAATTTAATCGGAAGCCTAATGAGAATAAGTCATCCAGTGCCAGCCCTACACCATTACGACCCAACAGTTCAACTAAAACTTGTAATTACTGTAAGAAACCAGGGCATTTATTATTGGATTGCTGGCTGTTAAAAAAGAAAAATGAGTCCTCTACTTCACAGAATGCACTAGCATGTGCTCCATGCCCTGAAAATTATGTAATAAAGCAAGATGCTTTAGAAAATTATAAGCCATTTATTTCTGAAGGCTTTGTTTCCCTTGATGGGGATAAGCACTGTTCCTTACCAATAAAAATACTGAGAGACACAGGGGCTACTCAGTCTTTGATGTTAGAAGGCATTTTGCCATTTTCTGAAGAAAGTGCTACAGGGGCACAAGTTCTAATATCAGGTATTGAGTCAAACTCTTTAAATGTCCCACTTCATAAAATAAATTTAAGAAGTAGTTTAGTAAATGGGACTGTGACAGTAGGAATCAGACCTACTCTACCTGTAAAAGGTATTTCTTTAATATTGGGAAATGACTTAGCTGGTGACAAAGTCACTGTAGAACCTCAAGTGGTGGATAAGCCGAGCACAGATGAAAGTATTATTAATTTGAAGGAATGTTTTCCTTTTGCCTTTCCAGCAGGTGCTGTGACTCGGTCCATGGCAAAGAAAGCTGAGGTTGATAACAACCTCAATTGTGTTGATTTAAACAGCAAAGCTGAGGATAAGAACAGTCACAGAATTACAGATTCTGAAGACATTGATTTGTCTCAGACATTTCTGAGTCAGTGTGATGACTCCTCCAGAAATTGTAAAGAGGCCACTACACCTGAGAGTGATAGAGGGACCTCCTTGAATGTCATTTCCCGGACTTCTTTAATTCAGGAACAGGAAAGTGATCCTGACCTTGCCGAGCCATGTGAAAAGGTCAACACAGTCTGAAGCCCAAAACTCCCCTGTCTGTTATTTCAGAAAATCTGGTGTACTTATGGGGAAATGGCGACCACCAGAAGTACCCTCCAATAGTGATTGGGAGGTTATTTATCAAATAGTTGTCCCCACTAAATACCGGAATGAAATAATAAGCCTGGCTCATGAAAATCCAATGGCTGGACATTTGGGAGTTAGGAAAACCTACTCTCGTATTCAGCAATGTTTTTACTGGCCCAAGCTTCGACAGGATGTTGTTGAATTTTGTAAAACCTGCCACACCTGTCAAATTGTAGGAAAACCCAACCAGAAGATTCCTCCTGCTCCTCTTCAACCAATCCCTGCTTTTGAGGAGCTATTTAGTAGAATTATTATTGATTGTGTTGGCCCATTGCCTAGAACAAGATCTGGAAATGAATATCTTCTTACCATCGTGTGTGCTTCTACACGATTTACTGAGGCTATTCCTCTAAGAAATATTAAAACTAAGACTATAGTTAAGGCCTTGATAAAATTTTTCACGACTTTCGGTCTACCCAGGTCAGTGCAATCAGACCAAGGCTCAAATTTTATGTCAAACATTTTTCAGCAATTGATGTATGAGCTCAAAATTAAGCAGTACACATCAAGTGCCTACCATCCCGAAAGTCAAGGTGCTCTTGAATGCTTCCATCAAACACTGAAGACCATGATAAAGACCTATGGGGAGGATAATGAGAAGGATTGGGATGAAGGAGTACATCTCCTCTTATTTGCTGTCCTGAGACTGTACAGGAATCTCTGGGGTTCTGCCCTTTTGAATTAGTGTCTGGACACTCAGTGAGGGGTCCACTCACTGCTTTGATGGAGAAATGGCTCGAGGAAGAGCCACCTGAAATTTCTCTCCTGGACTATGTGTCCACTTTTAAGGAAAAATTGCACCAGGCCAGAGAAATGGCAAATAAACATTTACAGAAAGCCCAGAGTCATATGAAGACCTGGTATGATAAAAAGGCGAAATTTCGCTCCTTTAAACCTGGGGACAAGGTGCTAGTATTATTCCCTTTAAAGGGCAGTGCTTTACAAGCAAGATATTCAGGCCCTTATATCGTTAAGCACAAGATCAGTGATACTGATTATGTTGTTGAGACTCCTGATAGACTCATAAATACTCCGCTGTGCCATATAAATATGTTGAAAACATATTATGAGAGAGAACCAAACTCTCTACCAGTCTCAACAGTCACCCACATGGATGAGCTGGAAAATCCTGTAGAGGATATTCATGAAGGTGGCGAAAATGTACCTCTGAAGTTACAGAACTCAGATGTCCTGAATAAAACAGATTATTTACTGCCTGACCAAAGAAAAGATTTAGTTGATTTAATTTTCAAGTATCAACACTTATTTCCTGATGTGCCTAGTAGGACATCTATTATTTTTCACGATGTTGATGTAGGAGAGGCAAATCCCATCAAACAGCATCCATATAGATTGAACCCTTTCAAAGCTGAGATCATGCGAAAGGAAATACAGTATATGCTGGACAATGATATCATAGAACCTAGCCATAGCAACTGGAGTTTGCCCTGTATTCTCGTCCCAAAACCTGATGGGAGTTACCGATTTTGTACGGATTACCGAAAGGTGAACAGCCTCACCAAAACAGACAATTATCAAATTCCAAGAATTGATGACTGCATTGACAAACTTGGCCATGCAAAATTTGTGACAAAATTTGACTTGTTAAAGGGTTATTAGCAAGTCCCTTCAACAGAAAAAGCAAAAGAAATTACTTGTTTTTTTACCCCATTTGGGTTGTATCAATATAAAGTAACCCCTTTTGGCATGAAAAACTCTCCGGCAACGTTCCAGCGCATGGTTAACCACTTAATTGCAGATCTAGATCACAGTGAAGCTTATATTGATGATGTTATTATACACACAGATACAAATTGGGCTGATCATCTAAAGCATATTCAAGAATTTTTTGACAAAGTGACCCAAGCCAACCTAACTATTAACTTGGTAAAATCAGAATTTGGCAAAGCAACTGTAAATTATTTAGATCATGTTGTGGGTCAGGGGCAGGTGAGGCTGATTGCAGCAAAAGTTGATGCCATTGTAAAATTTCCAGTACCAAGCTCTAAAAAAGAGCTGATGAGATTCTTGGGCATGGCTGGATATTATAGAAAATTTTGTTTAAATTTCTCTGATGTTGTCTCCCCTTTGACCAGTTTATTGAGCAAAAGGGTTAAGTTTGTTTGGACTGAGGAATGTCAGAAATCCTTTAACAGAATAAAAACTTTATTAAATAATTCCCCTGTCCTGGCCAGTCCCAGTTATGAAAAGCCCTTCAAATTATTTATAGATGCAAGTGACAATGGAGCAGGTGGGTATATTGCCCAGGAAGATTCCCAAGCTATTGATCACCCTGTATGTTATTTCTCCAGAAAATTTCTCAAACATCAAAAGAATTACTCTACAGTAGAAAAAGAAACTTTGGCTCTAATTTTGGCATTAACCCATTTTGATGTGTATCTAGGAACCACCCAATGCCCAATTACAGTTTACACCGATCATAACCCCTTAACTTTTATCAATAAAATGAAAAACAAGAATCAAAGATTATTGCGGTGGAGTTTAGCCCTTCAAGAATATAATTTAGAGATTAGGCATATTTCGGGAAGAGATAATGTTGTAGCTGATGCTCTTTCCAGAATATCCTAATTTAAAATGATATGATCGGTCCCTATTCACTTCAAGTGTATATATGTTTATTAAAAAAAAAAAAAAAAAATTGTGAAGATTATGGTGTGTGTGTATTGTAAACCAGTCAGAGTCTGCTAAAATTATGTAAAAAGTTTTCAGTACCAGTCTTTCGATTTTGAAAATCGTATGCGCGTTATACATCACTCGCTACTATTTGAAGTGAGGCGCGCTATCCTGTATCCAGCCCCGTCGAGTGATGGTTGTGTTGTTGGCAAGAATAGTTAACATGCAAATTGCAATGAAGAATGCATCCACCAATTGACAGCACTGTGCATTCAGTGCGGCATTTGGGCACATCCATATTGAACGGCAACATGAAAGCTGGACGATTTGGTGCTTTCATGGTTTTCATTAACCCTTTACGTAACGCTAGTAGCAGACAACACTCGTAAAAAAAGTCTCGTATAACTAAAAGTTTTCATTTTTTGCTTCCAAAACATAGGTTGTGACCCCCTCATTGGAACGAGCGTGACGCGCTCGTTCCAATGAGGGATCACAACCTATGTTTTGGAAGCAAAAAATTAAAATATTAAAAAAAATTGAATGGCGATTTTCATTTATAGCGCTGGCCGATTTTGGTCATTACGCTACGTAAAGGGTTAAAGGAATCCCAACTTTTGGGACATGACGATGTATTATGCTCCAAGTAACAAAAAAAGAGCACACTGCGGCTATAATTTATGTAGAGCTAGTAAATTTGCTCCATCGGTGAATACTGAATGGTGATTGGTCCAGGGAGCACGAACCTCTCAAGAACACCAGGTTTTTCCAAACAGTAGAAGTAAATAGGATTTGTGCTGAATACATTCACACTGTTACTAAAGCCCACGGCCAAATATTCGTCGCTTGTTACCTAATAAAAAATAATTGGCTGTTCACACAGAAATTATATCTCAACTGCAATGAATTACCAGATTTTGATCGCTCTCTTAGCAGAGCCGAGGCGCGCTGTTGTTGGCTCCCAAGAAGTTAACATTGCGGGCGCCATGGCGCGCAAGAGCCACAGCGCGCCTCAAAATCGAAAGACTGCAGTACCTTCAAACTTTTTCTTTTAAGGCGGGGTGTGTTATAGCCCCCATATTATATTGAGATTGATATATCCTTAGTAGATAATTATATGAGAAAGATATTTTTTTATTATTGCTGCATTTTCTGACTGGTCTGACTCATTTGCACTCAGTGAACTTGTTTACATCTTTGTTACACTGATACATGTATATTGTACAAAAAGCTGTTGATTGTTTAATTGTTTAAATAGGTCAATGACCTTGTTTACTTGAACTTTAACAGAATCCCCCAGAAACTAATAGAACATTGCTCCCTGTGGGAACTCCGGGAAGTAAGCAGCACTTGTTTACTGTGGTAAACCAGTTCCGCTTTACTAGTAAAATAGGACCCAGTCACCAATGCTTGGGGTGAAAGTCCTCTACAATGGGCAACATGTAGATCAACGATTGACTAAACTTGACTTCATCTCCATGTTGTGTCACGATTAGCCATTGTGCATAACTATGTGACGTTAACCACCAACAAACAAACAAACAATAGAACATTGCAGAATTTTCATCTTCTGGAACATTCAATCTGGTTACTATATAAAGGTTTGTCAACAGAATTCAAAAACATTTTTAGAAAGCCATTTCAGAAAGACTGACTTCAGTTAAAACACAGCAGTTGTTTCCATTGGAGATTATTATTGTTCTAGGACAGTGCATTTATTAAAGAAGCAGTGCTTCTTTGTGATTTTGGAAGATTGATTCCAAAAGAGAATTTTGAAGAGAATCTATTCGTCTTGGAAAAGAGAATTCATACTTTCTGTGAAACAGAATAATATTATTTTGTGAAAGCCAGGATTCTACTGGATTATTTGGAAATTACCTGTGGCGCCAATACTTCTTGGATTTTTACTTCATTTGAATTTTCCAGAGCATTTTATTATATTTTATTGTAGACTGCTGAAATTTCAAAATGAAAATTTTATTACAAATCTACGGGATACTGTTTCTGAAGAGACATTCTTGGATTTAATACATGTACCATCTGGTAACTTTCTTCACAAGATTCTTCACCACTGGATTACTGGATTCTGTCAAACTGTACTTTGGACTAATTCAATAATTGATAAGTACCACTGTTTTTATTTTCTGTAACCCAATTAGTGTAAAAGATCTTTGTATCATTTTTTTTTTATATTAATTTTTTTTAATTAAATTTCAGAATAGTTAAATTCATAGTTTTTGTTGCTGATTCTCAGACTTCTTTTTGTTACCAATATCAGTAATGTTTTCACACCATAACAACTGGGATTTCAATATTGAAATGCATTATAACTTCCGAAAAAACGTTTGGCTGCTAATGAATGTGCTGAGAATAAAATATCACAGCACGCACACTGATCTTAAAGGAATGCTGAGTATCGGGAAACAATAAACAAGTCAGGAATGGATTAATTAACACCAGTCTCAAAATATTTAATCTTTGTCCCCCGGACCTGTGTGACTAGAAACAAAATTGTCACTGACGTTCCGCTGTGGGTCACTGGCAGTCCACGGCGGAAAAGTCACTGCATGGGCCTTTTGGTAGCAATCCATCCTCCACATATTGTAGAAAAGCAATCAGGAAGACCTATGATAATAATCATCTGACATGGACACCAGAGTTATTAAAAATTTCATGACCTCATTCCTCTGTAGTGTTGTTGAACCATGACTAGCTGAATGTGACCCAAAATACATGTACTTCTTTGCACCACTTTGTCAAATGAGCGATTAAGGACCCTTGGGGCCTCTTGTTATTCAATTAACAAGTGTTTACTCTATTACCTGCCTTCAATAACAGGTCAATTTTGTACTGAATGTTTGGTAAATTGTTTTGTGTTTGTAAGTTGTTTTCAGTTTAGGGCATGGTTAGGTAATTTTCAGTTTCACAGTATTCCAAATTATCAACAAAATGCAGAATGAAGTTATTTTCAGTTTACTCTTTTGCTTAAATGCAATTAATGGGTGTTATAGCCCCCATATTATATTGAGATTGAAATATCCTTAGTAGATAATTATTTGAGAAAGATATTTTTTATTTCTGCATTTTCTGACTGGTCTGACTCATTTGCACTGAGTGACCTTTGTTTACATCTTTGTTACACCAATATATTGTACAAAGAGCTGTTGATTGTTTAAGTAGGTCAGGGACCTTGTTTACTTGGATTGTGACAGAATCACCTGGAGACTGATAGAAACTGTTAGAATTTTCATCTTCTGGAACATTCTATCTGGTTACTATATAAAGGTTTGTCAACAGAATTCAAAAACTCATTTTTAGAAAGCCATTTCAGAAAGACTCACTTCAGTTGTTTCCATTGGAGATTATTATTGTTTCAGAACAGTGCATTTATTATAGAAGCAGTGCTTCTTTGTGAATTTGCAAGATTGATTCTAAAAGAGAATTTTTGAAGAGAATTTGTTCGTCTTGGAAAAGAGAATTTATACTTTCTGTGAAACAAAATAATAATTTTTTGTGAAAAGCCAGGATTCTACTAGATTGTTTGGAAATTACCTGTGGCACCAACACTTCGTGGATTTTTACTCCATTTGAATTTTGCAGAGAATATTATTATATTTTATTGGAGACTGCTGAAATTTCTAAGTGAAAATTTTATTACAAATCTACGGGATACTGTTTCTGAAGAGACATTCTTGGATTTAATACTACCAGTTGGTAACTCTTCACAGGATTCTTCACCACTGGATTACTGGATTCTGTCAAACTGTATTTTGGACTAATTCGATAATTGATAAGTACCACTGTTTTTATTTTCTGTAAACCAATTAGTGTAAAAGATCTTTGTCCCACAAAGTGGGGAGCGACATATAGGGATTACTTTTGTCATCTTGCGTCATCCGCGTCATCTGCGTCGTCGTCTGCGTCACACTTTCTCTTATCCGCCACTCCTCTTTAACCTATGAATGGATTTTGATGAAACTTTCAGTGATTCTTTATCACATAATGGCATTGTTCACCTCCTATTTTATTTTTTGATCCACTGTATTTTTTCCAGAGTTATGCCCCTTTTCCACTTAGAATTCTGTCTGAAATATTAAAATATAGTGCATGCGACACACGTCTTCCATGGAAGACTCACATCTAAGTTTTTTTTTATATTAATTTTTTTTAATTAAATTTCAGAATAGTTAAATTCATAGTTATTGTTGCTGATTCTCAGATTTCTTTCTGTTACCTATATCAATAATATTTCCACACCGTAACAACAGGGCACATATGTTCTGACTGCATGGTAAATTGTTTCGTGTTTGCAAGTTCTAATCCACTAGGCCATGATTAATTATTTCTCTGTTTAGTGTTAGAGATCTCGTGTTGGCCCAAAATAATAAGGCATTTTCTTTGTTAATGGCTCTGCAAATGTGTCATCTCCTAGAGCCCCGGAAAATACATTATTTCATGTTTCTTCATCTGTTCTCCATAAGATTCTCGAATTACTCCAGTCTATAATGTCAGCTTAATGGTTGTTTGACTATTGATGTACAATTAACCCTTTACCTCACATGAAAAGCAGACGACACTTGCAAACAAAATTCTTGAATAACTAATTTTTTCATTTTTTTTTGTCTCATTGGAACGAGCTCGTCCAACGAGGGGTTATAACCTGTTTTTTCAGACAAAAAAAATAATGATAATTAATTGGCTATTTTTTAGCTCACCTTACTTTCAGTCAGGAGAGCTGTAGTAATCACTCACTGTCTGTTGCCCGCCATCCCTGAACATGGCGTTTGCGCCTTCTCCCAAACCGCTGAACCCAGGGCTTGCCTTGAGTCGGAGCCGATCGGTCCAGGCCCCGAGAGGCCCCTTCTCGGGGCTTTTTTTCGGCTCCCGAAATCTCAGTGTTGGTAGGTTTGGGCAACAAAATTTTGCGAGATTAATTTTTCCATTCACGTCTCATTCACGCAAGTGTGATTACAATAGAAGAAGCAGCAAGTAACAGATAAAATAATAATACAAACTGTTTTTGTCTGATTCGAATTAACATCGACCTAAATCCGCATGAAAACTGAGAAAATCCCAAGATTAAAAAAAACAAAAAAAACAAACACATTTACGAGACTTCGAAAGCACGCTTGTCAACTAATGGGGGAATTCCCTTCAATCCCACAATACTATGCGTGGTACATCCGATCCTAACATCTGAATAAATGCAACACGAGACACAGAAACTGCCCTCAAAATAAATGTACGAAATAAAATAAAATGTGTACCTGTGTCAACATGGAGAGATGGGGTGCATTCCACTTCTGAAATATCCAAATCTGTGGGGAATTTTCATGGATTGAAATTATTTAAACGGTAAACTGAAATGTTTTTTTTTTTCAATTTTTTTTTTTGAGACAACCCTTTGATCGAAAATACACACCCCATAATATGTATGAAACGTCCTAAAATTTTATCAACAAAAAATCCAAAATGTCTATGTACGAAACGTCCAGCACCCACGTGATGGGTCCAAGTCGTTTCGTTCCCCGCGATTTTTTTTTTCTAAGCAAAAGTAATCTAAGGTCGCCATTGGCAAGAATGTAACAACATAAAATTACCCCAAAAGGCCCCGACCTCAATATCTGGGGGAATTTTTTCAGGCCCCCAGCAGGCCCCGACCTCACCATCTTGGGGACTTTTTTTTTAGGCCCCGACCATTTTACTCAAGGCAAGCCCTGTGAACCAATTTAATTGATATTTGAAATCATAGTTTTTTTTTCATCGCAATTTGATTTTGTTTCGAATCAAGTTGCCTCGATCCTCGGTAGGGCCACGCCCCAAAAGTGTGCTTAAATCTTAAAAAATCTTCTTATCATGAACCAGCAGTAGCAGAGACTTGTTATTTGGTGTGCAGCTTTCTTTTGAGGTGTAGACTCAGATTTGTTCAAGAGAAGTTTGAGGAGCTATATTCAGGGGTCTAGCGTTGAAACGATTATGAAATTTCAGGGTCGACTATCCGACAACCCCAAGTCGAGTAGAAGTCGACTAGTCGGCTCCTATGGTTACAGACATAATAATCCGAGTATAGTACTAGCACATAGTTATAATTCTCTCGCTATCACAGAAATATGTACATGGGAGTGCATCATTAAGATAATGACTGTTGTGTACCACTATCAGTGGACTGGTCACTATGTTGTGATAGCAGAATAGTATGATATCTCGTAAAATCAAATTAATACTATTCCTGCGGTCAACCCGTTTCTTAAAATATAAAAAAAAATATAAAATAATCATAACCAGGTTATGTATACCAGTTTCTATAAAAGAGTAAGACATCTAATGCTCACTCATCTAGATGACGGCATTTACTACAGGTGTCTCTTTTCGTGATGCTTTGGGTTATATTACGCTCCTATTTTTCGCAATGACCAAAAGAATGTGTATTGCACTCTGAATGTTTTTGGAGCCTTTTGTCAAAGAAGAATTCAGACTCGTCAACTATCAAAATTCAGAGTCGATTATTGGAGTTTGCAAAGTCGACATCGATTAATCGACTAGTTGTTTCAACACTGCAGGGGTCGATACAATTTTTAAAAATTGAATTGCAGTTTACTAACTTGGATAAATTTTGATTAGCATTCCCTATTATTTATGTTTTTGTCATGTGAAATTGATTAGCTATAGTTGAAAATTGATTCGAAAATCACTATGCGAATCCAGTTAAATCGAGCCCTGGCTATATTTGCCTTCGTTATGGGAGGGGTAAGAATTTTTGCCCCGCCCAAAATTTTCCAAACTGAGAGGCAGATTTGAACTAAATTTAATATGAGGGCTTATTGGGTGATAAGTACTTAATTTATGCCCAAATTTTTTTTCCTGTCACTCCATGGGAACCACAGGAGCTAAAAATAGAAAAAATTTAAACGCCCGTATCTCCAAAACTACATGGCACTGAGAATTCTTATTTGGTGTGAAGCTTCCTTTGGACTAACAGAATGGAATAGTTAAAAAAAATTGCTATCGGTTTTATCATGGGGTACTTTTTTTGGACTTTGAAAAAATGCTGAGTCAGCATTTTTTAACACTGTGGGTAATGGGAAAAACATATAAGACTACTTTTCTCTCAAACCACTGCTCCAAAAGCTTTCAAATTTCACATATAACAACTTTGGAAGATTGTTTCACATGTTTATTGAAATAACATCCATGGGTCCATATTTGGGCTTTCTATGGGAACCCAAATGTGTACATTGGTGCAGTATGAGGAATATTCTTTAAAAATCTTCTTAGATCTACCAATCAGAATCTTTTGATATTTGGTCTGCAGCATGCTTGGGGGGGGGGGGGGGAGGGAGGGGGGGGGGGTGAGATTCAAGTTTGTTCTAGCCAAGTACCTGGGTTCATATTTGGGCTCACTGTGGGAGCCGGAGTTATAACTCGGTTCAAAATGAGGAATTTTCTTTAAAAATCTTCTTCTTCAGGTCCAGCTGGTGGAATGCTTTGATATTTGGTATGCAGTATCCTTAGGAAGTGAGATTCAAGTTTGTTCAAGCCATGTCCCTAGGTCCATATTTGGGCTCACTGTGGGAGTTCGAATTGTAACTTAGTTCAAAATGAGGAATTTTCTTAAAAAATCTTCTTCTTCAGATCCAGCGGTCAGAATGTTTTGATATTTGGTGTGCAGCGTCCCTAGGGGGGTATGATTCAAGTTTGTTAAATCCAAGTCCCTGGGTTCATATTTGGGCTCCCTACGGGAGCCTGAATTGGAACATCGTTCAATATGAGGAATTTTTCTTTAAAAATCTTCTTTAAAATTCAGCAGTCTGATTGTTTTGATATTTGGCATGCAGCATCCTTAGTAGGGTGAGATCAAGTTTGTTCAAGCCAAGTCCCTGTGTTCATATTTGGGTTCACTGTGGGAGCCCAAATGATAACTTAGTTCAAAATGAGGAATTTTCTGTAAAAATCTTCTTCAGATCCAGCAGTCAGAATGCTTTGATATTTGGTATGGTATGAAGCATCCTTAGGGGGATAAGATTCAATTTTGTTCAAGCCTGGGTTGATATTTGGGCTCCCTGTGGGAGCCCGAATTGTAACTTAATTCAATATGAGGAATATTCTTCAAAAATCCTCTTCTTCACAGCCATCAGTAAGAATCTTTTAGTATTTAGTATACAGCATCCCACTGGAGGTGAGATTCAAGTTTGTTCAGGCCAAGTCCCTGGGTTCATATTTGGGCTCCCTGTGGGAGCCTGAATTCTTACTTGCTTCAATATGAGGAATATTCTTTAAAAATCTTTTTTTTTTTAGCTCAACTTCACAAAAGTCAAGCAGAGCTATTGCCATTACTTCTCGTCCGCCGGGACATTCGTACGTCTACAATTTCCTTTGGCACACTTCACAGGTAGCATTTATGATCAGATCGCTTTGAATCTTGGTGTGCATGTTTGGGGTGACCTAGATGGGAGCTATCGATTTTCTTCAATTTCTGTCAAAAAATGTTGCCGGGGCCGCCCAACATTCTTGAACTTACAGTACGTGGAGAGTGTATTATCACTAAATCACCCGCAGAGTGGAGAATCCACCCAAGCAATAATTGCAAATTTGTTGGTAAGCATAACCAGCACAAGCAAAGTTTCAGCTAATGGACCTCCGGGTTAAACCCGGAGGTTCATTAGGTGAAACATTGCTTGTGTTTTTTTGTCGATATGTACAAAATTTGAAAGTTATAGCATGAGTGATAACTCCACTCCACGGGTGATTTACTTACAATCCACTCTCCACGTACTGTAGTTTAGTCAGACCTCAATATTTCCTTTGGCACACCCTACAGGGCACATTTATGATTGGATTGCTTTGAAACCTAACATGCTTGTTAGGGGTGACCTCGAGATGATAGCTATCAATTTTTTTCCATTTCCATCAAAAAATGTTGCCATGGCCATTATTCATAGTTTAGTCAGACCTCAATATTTCCGTTTGGCACACCCTACAGGGCACATTTATGATTGGATTGCTTTGAAACCTGGCATGCTTGTTTGAGGTGACTTCTAGATGGGAACCATCGATTTTCTTCCATTTCTGTCAAAAGATGTTGCCACAGCCAATGTTCTTAGAACTTTGATTAGTCAGACCTCAATATTTCCCTTTGGCACACCCTACAGGGCACATTTATGATTGGATAGCTTTGAAACCTGGCATGCTTGTTTGGGGTGACCTCTAGATGGGAGCTATCAATTTTCTTCCATTTCCGCCCATCAAAACATGTTGCTGCTGGCAATGATCTTTGAACTAAGTTTAGTCAGGCATCAATATATTCCTTTGGCATGCCCTACAGGGCACATTTATGATCAAATCGGTTTGAAACTTTGTATGCTTGTTTGGGGTTACCTCTAGATTGGAGCTGTCGATTTTCTTCGATTTCTGTTAAAAAATGTTGCCACTGGCAATGACCTTCGATGAACTTAGTAAAAACTTAATGCAGTTAAGCATCATTATTTACCTTTGACACACCCTGCAGAGAACATTTATGATTGGATTGCTTGCAAACTTGGTTTGCTCGTGTGGGGTGACATCTATATGGGAGCTGTCGATTTTCTCCCATTTCTGTCAAAAATGTTTCCACTGACTTTTGAACTTAGTTTTGTCAGACCTCAATATTTCCCTTTAACACACCCTTCAGGGCACATTTATGATCAGATCACTTTAAAACTTGGTATGTGTGTGTGTTCGGGGTGACCTCCAGATGTGAGCCATTGCATTTTTTCATTTCCATAAGAAATTATTGTCGTTGTCACCAGTCTTTGAACTTACTGCATTTGTGCATCAACTTATCCCTTTTGCACTCGCTGCAGGGTATATTTATGAATTTCCATAAAAACAAAAAAAAAAAAACCCATTGCCACAAGCAATGACTTTCTACTTAGTGCATTTGTGCATTAACATCTTCCTTTGGCAAGCCTCAGAGGGCATATTCATTATCAGGTTGTTTTAAAACTTTGTATACTTATGCAGGGTGACAAAGATAGCAGCTATTGATTTTCTTTTCATTTCCATCAAAAACTGTTGCTGTTGGCAACAATCTTTGAATTTATTGCATTTGTGCATCAACATTCTTTGACATGGCCTACAGGCCACATTCATCATAGGATTGTTTTTGAACTTTTGTGCTCATTAGGCAAGACCTTTAGATACTCTAATGTTCTGCTCACACACAATGCTGTTATGTTAAAATTTCATCAAATAACATTGGTACCAATGATCTTCAGTTTTGCCATTTCATTTATAACTAACCAAGTCCAGGTTTGTCAAGTTGAGCTACAGTGTCATTGACACTTTCATTTTAGATCCACTGGTCAGAATCTTTGGATATTTGGTATAAGTTTGTCTTAGGAGGGGGCAGATGCAACTTCTTGAAATCAATTCCCTGGCTTGATATTTAGGCTACCATGTCAGGTGAGCGCCATCAGGCCCCCTGCGGCCTCTTGTTTAGAGTAGCGCTGGCCGGTATTGGCCATTAAATTGGGTAATGGGTTCAAATATGAAAGAAGATATTTAGCAGTTGATTCCCACAAATTGCACAGATTATTTACACATAAATTGAGTTATAAACAAGGACATTATAAGCAGAAAATTGCCAGTATTTTATTGTTAGGTTGGGTGTAACAATTAATGCTGTGAGGTATAACGATTTTTTGGTATGGTATTAAAGGGATACCGGAAACCGTACCGAAACCAAATCAAAATATCGCTTATTTCGGTATCTATATTTTTCGGCAAAATTGACAGTCAACTCATCAAGGTGGATCGAAAGTCTAAAAGCCTGTGGGCTGCATATTTTGGTTAATTGATAAGAAAACGTGCAAATGTGAAATTTGTAAGCGACAAGTAGCAGCAGATGCTGCCGAATACAAAAAATATATAAAAAATATATATATATATAAAAAAGCGACAACAGAAAAACAAAAAATGGCAAGTTGTTAACTTGGTACTTTTGTTTCTGAAGAAATACGGCCCGGTCCCAGCATTTCTTACATTCTTGCTGATTCAGTATATTTTCTGGAAATTACTGTGCGATTTATTCACAAGAGGCATTAGTGGTCGGTGGGTGGTTGACAATTGGTTGGAAATAATCCACTGGTATTAAGTTGTTTTCAACTTGACATACAAACGGTAATACTGCTTGTAGTTATCGCTTTTTGGCGATTTTGTATAGCATTTCTTTTAATTCAGGATTGCTATTTTAATTCAGGATTGCTATTTTAAGTTGAAGATACATGTACTTTTAACAAATGATCATTTTATTAAAATACAGCCCCCAAACTTGAATACCCGATCATCTGCTGTATATTCTTTTGAATAAATAATTTATACTACTGATCAGTGCACACTGGAAAAACGGGACCTAAATTTTAAGACACATTATAAAACAATGTACGGAAGCCAACAGGCGACATCAGATTTATCATTATTGAAGTTCATTTGATCAATCGAGGTACAGCAAATGCTTTGAAAATGATTTGCTGGTATTAGTAAATCATCGATTTGTACATTTTTTCTCATGGAAAATGAAAATGTACCCTAATGTATCATGGAAAATCGTAGATGCTCTGGAATTTTCAGAAACGTGTATGAAGCCAGGAACCAGAAGTGAAGTTGGTGAACACTGGTAGAGTGATTCCGCTCCAAATACCCCATAATTACAAGTGGATGAATGACATAAAGCATGTTATTTTACATGTTTTTCAAGGATGAACCCAAACAATGAAAGGTGGATGACGCCATGTCATTGAAGCATTGCAAGATTGGCAATGACTACACATTGTTTACACAACTGGAATTAATTACAGTTGCTTTGCTGGAATTTACTTGCATATTTGAGTGGATATTGAACAATGGATTCAGTGAACAGTGGACATTAAACTTGTTGCCACTTTGAAAGATAAGAAGGGAAGGACTGACCGAGAGTGTTCCTACTAGTGAAAACTTACTGAAACTCTTTGAAGGTGAAGAACATATGTTTTTTTAACCTGATTCATTTTACTGAAGAACATATGTTTCTTCAACCTAATTCATTGGGGGAGGGGCATGGTACGAAGGACATAGAGGCCAACTGATTAGCTTGGCTAGTTAATTAATGAATCACTCGATTCAGTGTGATGATTCATACTGAAACGAGTGATTCATTAAATTAACTTACTAGACTAATTAGTTATGACAGTTGAATCCTTGTCAAGTTCATGAGATGTCAGCGTTGAACCTGTCAAGTTACTATGTGGCTATGTGGTTGAATGTTTGGAAATTTGGTCATTTTGTGACTACTTTCAGTGTATTCTGTGCATATACCAAATCCTCTACCGAAACCAGGATATTCACCTAAAAATACCAATACCTAACCTGAAATTTCACTACCGCACAGCTCTACTATCAATATGTGCTGCATTCCACTACACATACACTACAGTGTTGTGATGGGTGTCGACTAGTCAGTAAGTCCTCATCTAATGGCTGCTGATTACACTATGAAATCCCTATAGTTCAACACTATAAATGATATACTTAGGAGGATGAGAAGTACATGTAACTCTCTCTGATCAAATAACAATTAACAAACTGAGCAAAAATACATGTCCAGTCTCCGTTTTGCTAAGTGTATTGTCTTTGTTGTAGGTTAAAGGCGAATGGATCTGTTGTTAAACTGATGAATGGTGATGGTAGAAGTAGAACATGAAAAGAGAATGACAGTCATTGCAGATACAGAAGCTCATTATGAAAAGGTGAGAAGGAAGTAGTGAGCTGCTTGTGTTTAGTGTTGAAACGATTAGCCGACTAATCGACGTTGACGCAATTATTATACCGCCGCAAACAAAGTTTGGGGGAGTATATAGGAATCACCCCGTCCGTCTGTCCATCCGTCTGTCCGTCCGTCTGTCAGTCCGTCCATCCGTCCATCCGTCTGTCCATCCTTATAAGCGCAACTCCTCCTAAACTGTTTGAAGAATTTTCTTAAAACTTTACACAATGGAAGAAGTCCATATGAAGATGTGCATGAAGCAATATAATTCCATTCTGACAGGCGCGGGGGGAGGGGGGGGGTATCACTTTGTGAGCTCACTCACAGTACCTCTAGTTAAATTAGTCGATCCCTAAATCTGCTAGTCATTAAGTCGGAACATCTGCCCCAACCATACACCATCCCCTCAAATTCAACCAACATTTGTGCGAACGTCACAAGTAAACTCAGGAGATCAAAAAACAACCCACGGAAATAACGCGTTTGATGTTTTCGACTGCATGAATAACAACCCTACACTTAAAACTAGAAGTCCTGTCACGAACTGTGCGCTTATCTAGGCTTAATTGCGCGGATGAATTGCACGCAGTTGACATATTGAATTGCATCCAAAGCACGGCAGGTTCTCCTGGTTACTCATAGCAAACACAGGCAATGTTTTTGCCAATGGACCTCCGGGTTACCCGGAGGGCCATTGGCTGAAGCATTGTTTGTGCAGAGAATTTGATAGCCTTACTATGGTCATAACGCGTAGATTAACGCGCAGATCGACGTGCTGTTTGTGCGCATTTCATGACAGGACTTCTAGTTTCAACTGTAGTTGGCTAACTGACCCGAGATGGAATAAGCCCAGGGGTGCGTGAAGTAAACAGGGATAAATATATGGGTGAGCTTATTCTCGAGGGATCAGCCTGCCGGAAAATTAGGACGCAAAGTTGACGTGAAATTAGGCCACCTGTGGACATCAATTTGTTCACCTGGTACTCAGGTAAGTTTAAAATGTCTTACAGAAACATCAAAGAGAAATTATGGAAAAACACGTATTTGGAACAATTTGTTATCACTAAAGAACCAGTTACAAAATCCATGTGCTTTTTATTTTCATTTTGTAAATACATGCGGACAAATTCCTGGTAATCTGCGAGTTTCCGGGAAATTCAAAGTGAAACTAGCTTTTCCTTGAACTGCAACTGAGTTAAGAGGAAACCCAATCAGGTCAGGTGATGATTTTCAAAGCAGACAATATGGAAATTAGTAGGCGTTTTGATGTATGCATAATTATGGAAAATGAGGGGTTAAGTCATAATACGAGAAGTTGTGTGGGAGTGTTCTGTGTACAGTTGTTGACAGACTGGTGACTGCTGTGGGCATTAACTGTGCTTAATTTTTGACGGGATGTGCATCACGCATGCGAAAAGAGCACTTCCTTTTGTCGACATTCAATGGGATGGAATGAATAAAAAAAAAAAAACCCGGAATAATGATTTATTTTATTAAAATATCAGTGGCTGTATTGAAAAAAAATGATTTTAAAAAGAAGCTACCAATATTAATTCTCTCTCGAAACTGAAAGAGGTTTTGGGGACTTTGAAAGCTTGACTTGCCATTGTTTCATTGCAAATATTACTGTTAGTTTTAACCTGAGAAGAACAGTGGTACACATGTTCGATAACAATAACATGGGGGCTTCGACTAGTCAATTAGTAATCGATTACTGCTGGCGATTAGTCGATTCCTGAAAATCACTAATCGTTTCAACACTACTTGTGTTAGTGATTAGTAAACCCTGCCCCCCCCCCCCCCCCCCCCCCAAAAAAAAAAACAACAAAAAAACACACACACACCCTACACATGTCAAGTTTATGAGGATAAATACAACTGAAATAAGTTTTCTGGTGTGAACATGACATTGACGTCTCAAAAACCACTGGGCCGAATTGAACCAAATTTGATATGCATGGTCCTTAGATGTCAATTCAAGTTCATTCAAATAAAGTTACCACACTCCATAGGGAGTGGGGTTGGGTTGGGTTGGAAAATGCTCCAAAATTTGGAAAAAATCTTCTCATAAACCAGTGGGTACAATGACTTGATATTTGGTATGGAGCTTCCTTTTGAGGTGTACAATCATATTTGTTCAAACGAAGTTCGTGGATCAATATTTGCATTTCTTATCAACCTACCTCAATTGTTTACAACAGGCTTGCACTACAGTGGAAGAACCTAACTCAGATAGGTGGGGGGTGGGGACCGCTTTCGTTTCGCGGCTTCCCGATTCGACCATGTCTGGTGAGAGTTATTCCCCTTCCGTGGGGAATGTGCAGTGTTTTACCGTGGTGGATACTGCGGGAGCTGTTGGTTTTCTGGTGTAGAGATGCCTGGTTCCGGGACTATGCGCCCTCTCTAGTCGACATCTGAGGCTGTCACTAGGGTTGTGACTCCTCCTTTGGAGGCCGAGCTTGGTGGCTCTCTCCGCTTTTCCGCCAGTTCCAACAGCTCCCGTCGTATCTGCTGCTACTGCTGTTCCGTCTACAACGTCTTTGGGCACCGTTTTTGGGCAACGTCATTGGGCACCGTTTTTAGCCGGCCTCTGCTTCTCCCTGCCAGGGTCTGCAGGGATGTCTGTAGTGTGGTTGTGGGGTTTCGGCCTCAGCTTTCCCAGACTTCCACTCGGCGAAGTCAAATGGGGCTGCCGACTGAATCCCATACTGTGTCCTCTCAGCCATTGAGCACAATAGTTTTATACCTGCAGTGGTCTGCTGCGGTGTCTGGTTGTGTAGACGTGGGGGTATCGGCCTCGGCCTTCCCTGTCTTCAACTCGGCGAAGTTGGAAGTGGCTGCCGGCTGGACCCTCTCCTGTGGTCTCTGCGCTGTCGAGTACCACAGTTGTCATTGGATTCGGTTGTTCTTAGTGGGACACTATGAACTCCCTGGCATTTCCGTCCCTCATTCTGGCCACACGACCAGTTTTGGGGGTCCAACGTCTTTTGTGCAGCCTGGACCTTCTGCCCTGCAATGGTCAGCGGTGACTCTCATGAGTTCCTGCTATGTTGATCCTCGGGGTGTGTCACACCCCTATACACGTCTGGCTTCAGACGTTTTCGACTGCCGCCCGTCGTCCCACGTCGGGTCTTTTGGAGGATCGTGACCCTTCGCTGGTTCAGAGGGTCAGCGGTGAAGCCACTTTGCCGGTTCGTTCCCCTGTCGAACCGGCCAGTACGGGCAGTGAGCTTAGGGAGGCCCTCTCCTTACTCGCTCAGGTTCTGTCAACGAGCCTTCCTGTTGCTTCCAGCGAGGCAACGAGTGGTTTCCAGGTGCCTCCTATGGCGCCGCCTCCCGGGATTGGAAACAGGCCGCTTTCTGATCCCCTGGTGTTCCGACACCATGGGAGGCGTCGGCTGGTTTGCCCACGATGGGCTATGTGTCTTCCTACTCAGGGGAAGAGTCAGACATGCTTGATGTCGAGAGCCAGCAGTCTTCGGACTTGTGGGCAGCTCTTGATTTCGTGTTTGGGTTCCTTCCGGATCTCAAACCATCTAACCAGTCGACAGTGTCAGCCAGGCTGCGATCATCGGTCGCGTGCCAACAGTCTATGGAGCAACCTGCTTCTGGGCGTCTTTGACCGTGCCCTTCGGTACAGTTGGTTGAAGC
This sequence comes from Pictodentalium vernedei, assembly GCA_031216915.1. Taxonomy (NCBI): domain Eukaryota; kingdom Metazoa; phylum Mollusca; class Scaphopoda; order Dentaliida; family Dentaliidae; genus Pictodentalium; species Pictodentalium vernedei. Next base: position 165,750,221 of record CM062293.1, read on the forward strand.
ATTTTCAGCCTTGGACTCCAAGCTAAGTTCCTAGGCTATGAAGGCTCCGTTCTTCACCACGGTTGACACCTTTTTGCCTCCGGCGTGTTATCGTTCCTACGATTCCACCAATCCGTCGGTCTACCAGACTTTGACGGTTTTGGATCAGGACTCCAATTTCCTCGGGCTTTCCAAGTCCAAGTCTGCCGTCATTCCGATGACGAATCTGGAGTCCACATTGGGCTTATCGAGAGAGATGCTTGGTATGCTTTCTCTCTCCGATCATGTCGTCTGAGCTTTTGCTGCTTTTCTGCCTTCAGATAAGATTGACGAGGTACAGGCTCCTTTGCGTGTGCTGTCCAAGGTGCTCATGCATCTTACTCACACGCATGCCTGTAACACGGCTAATCTGGAATTAGTTCGAAGGGACTCTGTGCTGGACACAGGCCGATCCCTTCCTGGGGAGCAGCACACTACTCTGCGAGCTGCTTCTTTGGCAGGTCCGCAACTTTTCCATGGTTCTGTGTTGACGGTCCGGGATGACGTCCTATGTCATTCCAATGATCAGCTGCTGTTTCTTCAGCTTGATCAGCCTTCTAGGGTAGGCACGGGCCGTTCCAAGCCTAACAAGTACCCTCTGCTTCCTCTGCGAAGCAAAAGGGGCTGATCCTTCTGCCACCGCTTCTTCTTACTCAAGGGGTAAGGGTAAGCGTCGGCAGTCTTGAGGGAACTCCCAGGATTCTTCATTCAGTAGAGGTGTTTTCTCCTCTCGCGAGCCTCGTCGGGGTTCGCAATGAAGGTCCTCACCTCGACTCGTCCCAGGTTGGAGGAAGGATAGCAGAGTTCGCAGACCGTGGGCCACCATCACATCCGATCCTTGGATGTTAGATGTTGTTTGGTCCGGGCTGCGAATATCCTTCCGACCGCACTCCACTCTGTCCGGGGTGCCTTTTCCAACCACAGTTCCTTCAGACATTTTACGTCGGGAACTTTTGTCCATGGAGATAGACAATCTCCTGACAAAGGGGGCGATTGAGGTCATCAAGAACATTAGGTCAGTGGGTTTCTATTCCTGCCTGTTCTTGGTGCCGAAGAAGGACGGCCGACTCCGACCGGTTCTCGATCTGAGTTTCCTGAACCAGTCTATCATTGCTCCCAAGTTCAGCATGGAGACTTTCAGGTCGGTCCTCCGTTCAATTCACCAGGGAGATTTCGCTTCCAGCTTCGACCTGCGAGACGCTTACTTTCACGTTCCGATTCATTGGGCGTTACGGAAGTATCTCAGGTTCATTTTTCTGGGGTGAGTTTACCAGTTCAAGGTCATGCCTTTCGGCCTCAACCTGGTTCCTTGGTCCTTCACCAGACTGATGTCGCATGTGATAGCTTTCCATCGCACACAGTCCCGGGTGACTTCTTCGGCATATCTGGACGATATCCTCCAGGGGCATTCCAATGCTGCCTTACTGGAGTCGGATGTCGCCACTCTGTTGAGCTTGCTCACGTCGCTACATTTCAGAGTCAACGAGGAGAAGTCGGACCTGGTCCCTTCTCAGTCGTTTTATCATCTGGGGATGGCTTTCCGCACACAATTCAATTTGGTGGCGGTTCCCCAGGCCAAGGCTGTGATTCTCTCAGCTTTTGCTCCGACTCTGTCCCAGTCCACATCCACGACAGCTCGGAGTTTTCTCCGGCTAATCGGTCTCTGCTGTTCGGTGACGGATCTCATTCCTCTAGGTCGGCTGCGTGTCAGACCTCCCCAACACTTTCTGCTCAGTCGTTGGAGGCCGAATGTAGATTTTCTGGATCTGGTGCTTCAGTTTCCAAACTATCTTTATCCTCACCTTCTCCTCTTGGCGGATGTCCAGTGGCTTTCGCAGGGTGTTCCGTTGGACTTACCCACGTCCGATCGCGTTCTGACGGCAGATGCCAGTGATCTCGGATGGGGTGCGACGTTGGATCCTCTAGGTCTTTCCATTCACAGGACGGTGGACCAGGGACGTGCAGCTCTACACATCAACCAGAAGGAGCTTCTTGCTCTTCTTCTGCGTTTCAGGCAGTGGATCCCTCACCTGTCGAATCGCCAGGTCCTTCTGTTGTCCGACCATTCGACAGTGGTTGCTTACATTCGGAACCAGGGCGGCACGCACTCGGTTCTGATGTACGAATTAGCTCGGGATCTTCTACTGCTTGCTCAGGATGTCCACGCTGGGGTGGCTGTTCGTCACATTCCCGGTTGCCTGAACGTCCTAGCCGACTCCCTGTCCCGTCGGGGCAGGGTCATTTCCACCAGGTGGATGCTCCACATGGCGGGTTCCATCGATCTCTTGTGACTAGTTGGAACCATCCGGTGGACACTTTCGTGTCCCCGTGTCCAGATGCTCTGGTTTTCGCCGTGGACGCTCTGGCCCTCCTTTGGGATGGTCTTGTCGGCTACACCTTCCTACTGGTTCCGATTCCGTCTCAGGTTCTCACCCAGATATGAACCTGCAGTCGTCGAATCCTTTCGATCACGTCCGTCGCTTCGGTGGGTGTGGATCAATCTGCTCCGCTCTCTGTTAGCGGATGTTCCGGCATGTCTCCCTCTACCTCGCGACTTTCTTTGCCAAAGTCGCCCGGGAGGTTTTCAAGTTGACCCGACTTCATTATGCCTTCGCACATGTCTTTTATCAGGTCCTGTCTCCTCCGTAGTGGTTTTTCGAGACACGCAGTGGAGTTGCTTTTCTTCAAGGAGGTACTCACTCTACTGGTTTAGCCTCTGTGGCTAAGTGGAAGGTTCTTCTGTCGATGGTGTGCGATCACTCTGTTGCTTCTGTCACTCCTTCGATCACACTGCTTGCGGAGTTTTCTGGTATATGTTTGTTTCTGGGGTTCTCCAGCAATGTGTACTTGTCCATGCTTCGGAGACATTTTTTCCTATGTGTTACCGCATTGTTTCGACACTCATCCTTGCCTCTCCAAGCTTGTTCAGCTCTTTTCCTTGAAAAGGCCTAGGACTTTGCAGTTTACTCCAAGATGGTCACTTTCTTGGGCGCTGCTCTGCTTGGGGGTGGGGGCGTTCACGCCTTTATCCTGGATGAATATGCGTTTTCCCACATGCCAGATCTCTCCTGCATCCATTTCTTGATGGACTCGTCTTGCTATTCGTGCAGCTTCCACTCGTCTAGCTACTGGTGATTGTATTACCAATTGTTTTTTCTGCCTCGAGGTGCGTGCATTGTCTTCCTCTTTTAATAACTCTGTCATGTTGTCGGATGACTGATGTTATACTGGCAGCCTTCTGGAGAAATGCTACATTCTCCTTTTTCTCTGCGACAGTTGCAGGAGCCGACAGAGACCCTTGGGGCCCTCTTTCTTTGGCTCAGGATGTTGTCTATCCAAGCTTTTCAGCTTTTTTCAGGGTCGGTTCCAGCTTTGTGCTGTTACTGCCCTTTCTGTCTGTGCGTCGCACTTCACCATACGCCTCATCTTTCATTGGCTTTTCTAATGTTTGTAATGCTATGGTTTGATAGGCCTAGGGATCTCTTCCTCTGTCCATGGTCCCAGTGCTATTGAGTTATGTGTGGGTTGGTTATGTGATTCCCTCCAGCCTTTTGTCTATTCAGCCTGTTGTAAACAATTGAGGTAGGTTGATAAGAAGTATAAATTTTATAGTAAATTTCCTTTCTTATTATACCTACCGAAATTGTTTACATGGAGGCCCTCCCGTCTTCTTATTCGGGTAAGAATCCTTCCTCCCCGCTGATCACATAACTCCTGTGTTGTTCGGAATCAAAAGAATGACGAATTGATGCATTGCGCACTGTGACGGAAGTCAAGGATTTGTACTATGGAAGAGCGTCCCATACTGGGTGTGCGCCGATGGCGCTCGGCCCAGTTTTGGCTTATTTTTTCATGGTGTTTTTACACCACTTTTCTTTCCCAAATCTTGGGAAAGATTAAAATAGAGAGTATTTTATCCGAGTTAGGTTCTTCCACTGTAGTGTAAGCCTGTTGTAAACAATTTCGGTACGTATAATAAGAAAGGAAATTTACTATAAAATTTATACTTCTATTTTCAGAACCGATGGTCCAATTTGAACCCAATTTGGTATGTGGTATTATTGAGTCATAAAAACAAAAATTCTCTTCCCCCCCCCCCCCTCCCCCCCGGGTTCATATTTGGGCTCAATACAGGAGCTTGAATTGAAACTTAACTTAGGGCAGTATGGAGAATAAGCTTTAAAAATCCCCCCCCAAGTTCATATTAGGGCTCAATACAGGAGCCTGAATCTTAACTTCGAGTAATATGGAGAATAAGCTTTAAAAATCATTTTCTCCAGAACCATTTGTCAGAATCTTTTAATATTTGGTTTTCATCATTGTTATGAGGGTCACGATGGTCACAACTTTGTGCAACATGAGGGATAATCTTTAAAAATCTTCACATTCAGCAGTTTGTTTTTTTTCAACGAGTTCTTGTCAACGAGTTCTTGGGTTTATATTTAGGCTCCCAGAGGCAGCCCAAATTTGAACTTGGTGCAGTATGAGAAAATTATATTTGGTATGTGACATCTCTACAGTTAAAACTAGAAGTCCTGTCCCGTACATGTATTCTGCACTAATTTGAAATAATAGCGTGTTAGGTTAGCGCAGCAAATCATCAGAGAATCACATCTTATGCACAGTAGTGTATCGCGATTTCTGCAGAATTGTAACGCACGGTGGCTGATTGATGTTTAGTACTTGTAACAGGCAATCAGCAGTAATTAAGTTGTGCATCCTACAGACATAAGGTGGCAGTTGAATATTAGAATGCAGATACTCTGAGGATGAGTATCAATTCATTTCGCAGCAATACAAGAAGTATTTAAAAACAAATATTGTGTGATTTCCATTTTCGAAGATTGATGAGAAGATCATGCAGGTTGATTCAAGACTGCTAAATCTAGAGAAGGCAGAAGTAATGACATTTTCATTTTGAGAAGTTTTAGCCTGCTGTCAGTCGCAGCCGTTCTTATGGAGGAACTATGAGAGAGGCAAGCGTGGTTGGAATCAAAGAATACTGAACTGACAATGTATCAAAAGTGCTGCGAGCAAATTACGAAATTGGAATGCTCGACGATTTATAAAGAAAGTTTCAGTTTCTAGAGATAGTTGGTGTTCTGTAAAAAAAATATGCATTTCGGTGAAAGCTGAACAAGAAATTATTCACCAAGAATTTTGTCCCACACTCCCTTTCCTCAGCAGAATCCTCAAGTCCACATGCATCCTTATCCCTGCATAGAGAGAAACATGGGTAGCAAACTGCCAATTCCTCAGACCCCACAACTCTTCCTCCTCACACTAGCTTTTTTTTAGCTCACCGAAGGGAGCTTAACTTATCACCGGCCGGCCGTCGTCTGGTGTCCGGCATCGTGAACATTTTTCAAACGACTTCTCCTCTGAAACCACTGGTCCGACTTTCACAAAACTTCATGTGGATATTCATTACTATTTGGCAATTCATGTTTGTTCAAATGAAATGGCCACGTCCCATGGGGGCTCTGTATGGGGCATAACTCGGATAGCACCGTATGAATTATAGAAAAATTATTAAAAAATCTTCTTCTCCAGAACCAGTGGACAGAATCTTTGATATTTGGTATGCAACATTGTGGGATGGATCTGATTCAAGTTTGTTCAAATCGGCCCCCTGGATTCATATTTGGGCTCACTATAGAAGCCTGAATTCGAACTTAGTGCATTTCAGGCAAATTTCTTAAAAAATCTTCTTCTCCAGATCCAGCAGGCAGAATCTTTTGATATTTGGTATGCAACATTGTGGGGTGGATCTGATTCAAGTTTGTTCAAATCGGCTCCCTAGATTCATATTTGGGCTCACTATAGAAGCCCGAATTCGAACTTAGTGCATTTCAGGCAAATTTCTTAAAAAATCTTCTTCTCCAGATCCAGCAGGCAGAATCTTTTGATATTTGGTCTGCAACATTGTGGGGTAGATCTGATTCAAGTTTGTTCAAATCGGCCCCCTGGATTCATATTTGGGCTCACTATAGAAGCCCGAATTCGAACTTAGTGCATTTCAGGCAAATTTCTTAAAAAATCTTCTTCTCCAGATCCAGCAGGCAGAATCTTTTGATATTTGGTATGCAACATTGTGGGGTGGATCTGATTCAAGTTTGTTCAAATCGGCTCCCTAGATTCATATTTGGGCTCACTATAGAAGCCCGAATTCGAACTTAGTGCATTTCAGGCAAATTTCTTAAAAAATCTTCTCCAGATCCAGCAGGCAAAATCTTTTGATATTTGGTATGCAACATTGTAGGGTGGATCTGATTCAAGTTTGTTCAAATCGGCCCCCTGGGTTCATATTTGGGCTCAGTATAGGAGCCTGATTTCGAATTAGTGCATTTCAGGCAAATTTCTAAAAAAATCTTCTCCAGATCCAGCAGGCAGAATCTTTTGATATTTGGTATGCAACATTGTGGGGTGGATCTGATTCAAGTTTGTTCAAATCGGCTCCCTAGATTCATATTTGGGCTCAGTATAGAAGCTTGAATTCGAACTTAGTGCATTTCAGGCAAATTTCTTCAAAAATCTTCTCCAGATCCAGCAGGCAGAATCTTTTGATATTTGGTATGCAACATTGTGGGATGGATCTGATTCAAGTTTGTTCAAATCGGCCCCCTGGATTCATATATGGGCTCACTATAGAAGCTTGAATTTGAACTTAGTGCATTTCAGGCAAATTTCTTCAAAAATCTTCTCCAGATCCAGCAGGCAGAATCTTTTGATATTTGGTATGCAACATTGTGGGGTGGATTTGATTCAAGTTTGTTCAAATTGGCTCCCTGGGTTTATATTTGGACTCAGTGTAGGAGCCCAAATTTGAACTTAGTGCATTTCAGGCAAATTTTTTTGAAAATCATCTTCTCAAGATCCAGAAGTCAAATTTTTTTGATATTGGGTATGCACCATGCTGGGGGGGGGGGGGGGGGGGGGGGGGGGGGGGGGGGATTCAGGTTTGTTCAAGCCACATCCCTGGGTTCATATTTGGGCTCACTGTGGTAGCCCAAATTATAACTTAGTTCAAAATGAGGAATTTTCTTTAAAAATCTTCTTCTTCAGATCCAGCAGTTGGAATGTTTTGATATTTGGTATGCAGCATCCTTAGGGGGGTGAGATTCAAGTTTGTTCAAGCCATGTCCCTAGGTCCATATTTGGGTTCACTGTGGGAGCCTGAATGATAACTTAGTTCAAAATGAGGATTTTCTTTAAAAATCTTCTTCTTCAGATCCAGCTGTCGGAATGTTTTGATATTTGGTATGCAGCATCCTTAGGAGGGTGAGATTCAAGTTTGCTCAAGCCATGTCCCTAGGTCAATATTTGGACTCACTGTGGGAGCTCAAATTGTAACTTAGATCAAAATAAGGAATTTTCTTAAAAAATCTTCTTCAGATCCAGCAGTCGGAATGTTTTGATATTTGGTGTGCAGCATCCTTGGGGGTGATATTCAAGTTTGTTAAAGCCAAGTCCCTGGGTTCATATATGGGCTCTCTGTGGGATTCAATACGAGGAATATTCAATAAAAATCTTCTTTTTTTTTTTTTTAGATCCACTGGTCAGAATCTTTGGATATTTGGTATAAGCTTTTCTTAGGAGGAGCAGATGCAACTTGTTGAAATCAATTCTGTGGGTTGATATTTAGGCTACCATGTCAGGTGAGTGCCCTCAGGCTCCCTGGGGCCTCTTGTTTGAATTCATTATTAATTTTTGGGATACATTTGTAAACAAAACAAATATCTGACGTTACAAAAAAAGTAAAGTTTTAGATCGCTTGTCATTTTTTAGCTCAACTTGACAAAGTCAATCTGAGCTATTGCCATCACTTCTCGTCCGTCGGCATACGTACGTACGTTAGTATGTTAGTACGTTGGTACGTTAGTACCGTACGTCCACAATTTCCCTTGGCACACCTCACAGGTCGCATTTATGATCAGATTACTTTGAAACTTGGTATGCTTGTTTGGGGTGACCTCTAGATGGGAGCTATCGATTTTCTTCAATTTCCGTCAAAAAATGTTGCTGCGGCCAACGTTCTTAGAACTTAGTTTAGTCAAACCACAATATTTCCCTTTGGCACACCCTACAGGGCACATTTATGATTTGATTGCTTTGAAACCTGGTACACTTATTTAGGGTCACCTCTAGATGGAAGCTATCGATTTTCTTCAATTTCCATAAAACAATGTTGCCGCAGCCAACTTTCTTAGAACTTAGTTTAGTCAGACCACAATATTTCCCTTTGGCTCACCCTACAGGACACATTTATGATCAGATTGCTTTGAAACCTGGTATGCTTGTTTGGGGAGATCTCTAGATGGGAGCTATCGATTTTCTTCAATTTCCATCCAAAAATGTTGCCGCGGCCAACGTTCTTAGAACTTAGTTTAGTCAGAAGACTCAATATTTCCCTTTGGCACACCCTACAGGGCACATTTATGATCGGATTGCTTTGAAACCTGGCATGCTTGTTTGGGGTGACCTCTAGATGGGCGCTATCGATTTTCTTCAATTTCCATAAAAAAATGTTGCCGCAGCCAACTTTCTTAGAACTTAGTTTAGTCAGACCACAATATTTCCCTTTGGCTCACCCTACAGGACATTTATGATTAGATTGCTTTGAAACCTGGTATGCTTATTTACGGTGACCTCTAGATGGGAGCTATCGATTTTCTTCCATTTCCGTCAAAAAATGTTGCCACAGCCAATGTTCTTAGAACTTAGTCCAGTCAGACCACAATATTTCCATTTTGTACACCGTACAGGGCACATTTATGGTCGGATTGTTTTGAAACCTGGCATGCTTGTTTGGGGAGACCTCTGGATGGGAGCTATCAATTTTCTTCGGGTTTCTGTCAAAAGATGTTGCCAGTGGCAAAAAAAATAACATTGGTACCAATGATCTTCAATTTTGCCATTTCATTTATAACGTACCAAGTTCAAGTTTGTCAAGTTGAGCTACAGTGTCATTGACACTTTCATTTAAGAAATGGGATGAAAAGTGAAAGGGATGTCCTACTTGCATCTTCATAACCATTGATCAGTTCATTAATATTCATAAGTTCAAAGTTCACAATGGCAGTTTTGATGGAAATGTGGATCAGCTTGGCTTCAGGTTTTATTTGTTTCTGAGAGAGATAGAATAGATAAACATTCCCTGTAATGATTAATTCTATTATCCACATGGGAAAACGTGGGATTACAGGAACAAATGTGTCAACAAAAGTATTCTTTGTCTGAATTTGATGTACTCCCAAAATTTTCAACTTTCAGTTTCAAATTGTACGAGTACACTTATTTATAACTTACACAACTCGTGAGTTTTTTTTAGATATCCCAAAACCTAAAAAAAAATTGCCCAATGCCAAAAACAGTTTAGAAAATATTCAGTGTGCACAGCTTACTACGAAAATGGGAAATTATGGCTGTACAAAACAGCTCAAATTAAAGTAATGTCATTATGTGGGAGTATATTTCATTTTCAGGAAATAAAATTCACAGGATTCCAAATGAAACAATAAAAAAAATTCCCAAATGTAACAAATCAGTGTTGTGTGAGGCATTTTAGTTTTTAATAACCAACGAATACTTACCTCATTAAAAGCCCACACAGTTTATTTAGGACGATTTCCTAAAAGCAATTTCCAAACTAAATTTTTACAGTCATTTTGGAAATTAATTTTCATATATTCTAGCCAGGAGACATCTGGTTACTTTGCAGTATGATTTCCAGGATTTGCGTGAGCTCCATTTCTGGAGAATCCACTTAGATTTGCCTAAAATTTTGCGAAATTTTGACCCTGCTTATTCTGTTGTCAGCATCTCTGTTGAGATGGGCAGTTTTCAAATTTCATGGCAGTTTCTGGTTTTGGTTTCATTCAAAGAGTTGGGTTTTCGGTTTCGGTTTTCATTGTTCAAACATAACAATGCATTGCATTTGCATATAAGATGTATTTGGTGCCAGTGAGTGTCAGAGGGACTCCCTTTCCATGGCAACGCACCTGTGTAATGGCCTATACCGGTACTTTCCTGAGCACAATGTATTTGCATAAATTATCTCAAAAGTTTCAAGTTTAAGAAAAATGATTTTTTGCCTAGAGTCATGCAAAATTACCCCCCCCCCAATACCTGTGTTTATGGTAACTTGACACACTCTAAAAAATTATACTGACCATAAAAACTTTATCGAGTAAAAGTCGCTCATATAGGTCATTGTAACCCCAAATTTCCATCCCGCTTCAACTGATTTTGTGACACTGGCAAAGCAAATGTGAACAGTCCTATAACCTCCCCTCCAGATACCTCTCCACCACTATCCCTTTGCCATTTGTAGCTGAACTGTTTAACCAAATTAGTGCTGTTCGGTTTACCAAACCGAAACCAAAACTTGGTTTTTATGTGGAATCCAAATGAAAAAGAGATTTAAAACCATATGTTTTGGGTTTTGCTTAACTTTTGAATATTCATATTTAGCAACCATAGATTTCAGAGAAGCAACAAAATGTCAGCTAAAACACATAGTAGCATATATTAATATTTTGTAAGAAACGATGATAGAAATACCAAATGCCAATTATACAATAAGTCAATCGTTGCCCAGTGCGCAAATACCTTCAACCAACGATGCCATATACAGAATCATCACGCCGAAGAGTACAAAACTGTTCTTGAAAAAGAACAGACTGTGACACCTGCAAAGCAACTTAGTGTCAAGGTAAGAGAAAAGTATCAATTCGCTCAATCCTCGGAAACCCGGGATTCCAGGGAAAGTATCTGTCTTTTTGAAAGTAAAAGGCATCAATTCTCAACGTCTCCTTGATTTCGGGTTGTTGTTGTCTGAAATTCCGACACTCTTCACTTATTTCTTATCAACCAACCTTACAATTATTTACAACAGGCTTGCACTACAGTGGAAGTCCCTAACTCGGAATAAGTCATATCATACAGTCTTAATTTTTAGTGATTCTCACAGTTATACTCCACATCACTTTACTTGCTTTGACAGTGACCTCTGTGAAAATAAATCTGATAACCACTGTCTGAAGCACTGTCTGTTCTGTCTTTTTAGCTCATTTGACTTTCAGTCAGGAGAGCTATAGTGATCACTCATCGTCGTCCGTGAACATGGTGTTTTTGCGTCTTCTCCTCCCAAACCGCTGAACCAATTTAATTGATATTTGAGATAATAGTTTGTTATGACATCGCAATTTGATTTTGTTCAAATCAAGTTGCCTCGCCCGTGGGTAGGGTCACACCCAAAAAGTGTGCTGAAATCTTAAAAAATCTTCTTCTCATGAACCAGCAGTAGCAGAGACTTGATATTTGGTGTGCAGCTTCCTTTTGAGGTGTAGACTCAGATTTGTTCAAGAGAAGTTTGTGGGGCTGTACTTGGCGTCGTAATGGGAGGGGAAAGAATATTTGCCCCTCCCAAAATTTCTATTTTCCAAACCGAGAAGCAAATTTTGACCAAATTTGATATGAGGGCTTATTGGGTCATAAGTACTTAATTTATGCCAAAAATTCTTTTCCCGTCGCCCCATGGGGGCCGCAGGAGCTAAAAATAGAAAAAATGAAAACGCCCATATCTCCAAAACTACACGGCACTGAGAATTCTTATTTGTTGTGAAGCTTCCTTAGGACCAACAGAATGGAATGGTAAAAATAAAATGCCATCGGTTTTATCATGGGGTACATTTTGGGCACTTTGAAAAAAGTGCCGAGTCACCATTTTTTAACACTGTGGGTAATGGGAAAACATATAAGACTACTTTTCTCCCAAACCACTGCTCCAAAAGCTTTAAAATTTCACATATAACATCTTTGGAAGATTGTTTCACATGTTTATTGAAATGAATTGCCTGGGTCGATATTTGGGCTCTCTATGGGAGCCCAAATGTTTAAATTAGTACAGTATGAGGAGTATTTTTTAAAAATCTTCTTCAGATCCACCAATAAGAATCTTTTGATATTTGGTATGCAGCATCCTTAGAGGGGTGAGATTCAAGTTTGTTCAAGCCACGTCCCTGGGTTCATATTTAGACTGAAAATTTGGGGTCCTGTTGCGGACTTAGAAATTTTGGACCAAAATCTGGAAATTTTTATACTGTACCAATGACCCAGACATAGCTGGTGCTAACTCTTAAAATATAGGGCCAAACACAAATTTTGCCCCCCAATCCCCAAAATTTGCATCTAAAACTAAAGAAAACATGTCCTGAAAGGCCCTCCACACTTCGCCCCTACTGCGCATGCGCAGTGTCAAGGACGTTCCGAAATTGGCGCCATTAATCATTCTAAGTTTGGCCCTTCATCAGTTAACATCTGACTGATCTTTGTGCTTTTAAATCTCAGTTTAAATGATGCCAGACACATAAATATTAGTGAAATGGTGATTCTAAGGAGGATAGAGAAGGAGGAGAGGAAAAGAATGTGTGACAGAATATTATCAGGGCTGTAACTTAAAATTTTTTAATGAAATTACCGTATATGTCCGTGTATAAGTCGCCCCCATGTATAAGTCGCACCCTACTTTTCATACAAAATATCCCCCCTGCGCCTATAACCCTTGTATAAGTCGCACCCCCGATTTGGGGTGAAAAATGTTAAAACAATTCCGTAAATTTGGCTAAAGGACTGGAAGTCTTGTGGACTGAACAGGGAGGTTTGATGACTGATTACAGTATATTTATAAATTATATTTGTTTGTATACTTCATTGATACATTCAATGTGTCGTATTTATTAAAAGATATATGTCAACTGTGTTTGTTATTACTCGTGTATCGTATTTATTAAAAGATATATGTCAACTGTGTTTGTTATTACTCACGCCGGTAAAAGAAGGAATGCTCCGGTGCATGTGTTCAGGTAAGAACGAGGTAAGTTGAATTCAAATGGTAAATCCAAATGTAAAACTACAAAGAAAAAGGCTTTATTCCCATGCCATTTAAACGAATTGCACGTGCGAACAAATAGGTCATGAAAGGGAAGTAACTGCATGATTCTTGTTAATCTTCTTCAAAGGGAATTCCCCTTAAAAACGCACGTGGTGTGCTGTGTAAACAATTTGATTGCCTTGCGAATTTCGTAAATAACTCATACCAATATCCAAAATATGTTGAGATATACAACCATGGAATATTTTATTGTGAATTATTACTGGAGATGTTGAAGACATGAACAGGTACCGTAATTATTTTGAAGGAAATTAATTGCATGTGGTTTCGAATTTTCGATCGTTCACCACCCCTCCACTCACTGGGTCACCGAGAAAAAAAAAATCAACAAGAACACATTGGGTATAATCTCCTATTTTTATTTTATTTTTTTTTATATTTATTTTTTTTTAAATTTTATTTTGTGATCAAGTTAATGCACAACACAGAAATAAGAAATAAAGAGGTGAAATAAAATAAACAAATTTTCAAAGCAGGTGAATCGCCGTGATACAAACCGTCGACATGGGCCGATCTGGTGTCCGTTCAGTCCTCATATCGCTGTTGAAAACTTGCTGAAAAATAATTACCTTTGTATAAGTCGCACCCCAATTTTGGTCCCGTTTTTCCAAGCAAAAAGATGCGACTTATACACGGACATATACGGTATGTTAAGTTACCTATTTTCAAGGCAGCAGCCATTTTGTTGTCATTCTGATTATTTAGTTACACTGTTTTTTTAAGTGTTTTCCTCTCTCCCTGTCCTTTAAGTTCCCCCTTGCTATTCTCCCATGCTTTTGGCATAGTTTCTGTAATTATTATTACTAAATTTTCTTGGGAGTTTTAGCTGAATAACAGAATGAATTCTGTTCTTTCCCCATGTTTATGTCTTCACCTACGGGTGGTTAGGCATTGTGTTCTGCATCTACCATCTGATGTTCTGCAGTTTCTTCCCTGGAAGTCTCTGTTTTGCATCAGATAGTGTATTTTTGGTAACTGATTTCGGGCCTGGGTGCCTGGAGTCTTATTTTAGTGTTTTTACACTCATTGTTTACATTTACAACAGCCCTCTGTGTGAGGGGGGGATTTCTAAAAAATAATATCTTTATGTTATTTTAATCATAACTAGATACATTATTATTGTTCGTAAGTGTTGAATAAATTGTTTAAAATATTTTTAAAAATTTTGTCCACACTTAGGCCTGGGATCCATTGGGGCTCAACGTTACTTTTCAGAAACTTGGGCTGTTCTGAAAAAATATTTTTTCAAAATATTTTGATTTCAGTTATTTTTTCTATATTAATGGATCATATTATTATTATGTATTTTGATTGCCAGGGGTTAGTGCGAGTACCAGGACTTGTTTTCTTTTCACATTGAAAGGATATTGATCAATTGTTTTAAGAGGAAGTCTTCCTCTGACTTTATTATCATTCTATATGTGGTCAGTGTACTCGCATTAACTCCTGTTCTGTATCGTATGATTTCGATGACAATATGGGAAGCGTATGTCACGGTATGTTGTTGGGGATTTGGACACTCCGGTCCTTTCCCCGCAGGGTCACTCTACTTTATCAATTTCTATTTCAGACGATCAAGATTAGGGTGATGTATCTGTGATGTCTTCCAACAGTGTGCCTCCGTCGTCACAATTAATGAAGGGCTAGCGGAAAAGTGCTCATGTAAATACACCAATTGCCTAAGAGGACCCTAGTAGGTTCGATGGCCTTTGACGTCCGCTAGCTCGCCCGGTGTAGCGTCCATTCACCGAATGGTTCGGCAGCCGGGTTCGTCCGTTGCGGTCTAGAAGGAATTTTGGGGTGATGCGAACACTATAAATTAACTTAATGCACACCCAGTGACGGCGGATCGGAGGGAGAACGCAGGAAGCCTTTTAGTCTGGTTCATAGCTCGTTCCGGTCCATCCGGACAGCAAGCGAGAGAGGCCCCTCTCTCGTTCTACAACATCTGGCCCCAGATGTTGTGGTACAAATGTGTCGCAAGCGGAGCATACGTCCGTCGCTCGGGACGCTCCGTTGTATAGGCAGTCCGCTGAGACTGCTAAGGCTTCCTCTTCTCGTCAGCGCACACGACCGCACCTTGGCTGCGTGACCGCCGATATATTACCAGCTTCGCCGATCAAGGATTCTTCGGCGACCAGGTCACACCATCCGGTAGCCAGGGACACGAGGCCTGCAGACTCCGGACGTTCGCATAGGAAGTGTGCGGGAGTCAACGTACACGGAGCTTCCGGCGGCAATGCATCGTAAGACCGCTACTGCACAGGCCTCGGGAACGGACGTGCTTTCCTTAATAGCACAGTTTATCGCAGCATCCCAGCATCAACTGAATCTGTCGCACATATTTTATCCGACGATGCTGGGTCGGGACGCTCCGCGGAAGTGGGTACGGACGTCCGAAAGTTTCATCCGGTCCGACGGGATACCGAAAGGGATTCGGAGGATTTCGAGCTTTCCCTTTCGGAACAACATATGCTGTTGTGTATGTCATCTGACTTGGTCTTCTACAGCTTCTTTCGTCGGACCAGAATGCTGCGATGCCGGATAAGAAACTGATAGCGTCGGTGGACTTAGAAATTTTTGGTTCGGTTCAGGGACATCGTCCCTCAGTTCCGACATAGTCCAATAATGTCACACAAACTTTCGAATTATTGAACGACGCTATATATATTATTATTTTATGCTTGCTATCCAAGCATTTCTGGTTTCTTGTTCGAAGAGTTATGGAGATGTCTTTCAAAAGTGTGCCTCTGTCGTCATAGTTAATGAAGAGTTAGCGGCAATAAGTGCTCATGGAATATGTCTATCGCCTACGGAGTGACATTCGCTAGCTCACCCGGTGTAGCGTACATTCATCGAATGGTTCGGCTGCCGGGTTCGTCTGTTGCGGTCTAGGAAGGAGATTTGGGTGATGCGAGCACTTTAATTACTTTAGTACTCACCCAGTGACGGCAGATTGAGGACAGATCGGAGGAAGCCTGTTAGTCCGGTTCCTGGCTTGTCCAGGTCCGTCCGGGCTGTGAGCGTGAGAGGTCCCTCTCTCGCCCAACAACATAGGGGCCCGCATGTTGTGGTTCAGATATTTACATTCGGAGCATATGTCCGTTGGTCAGGACGCTCCGTTATATTGACAGTCCGAGAGACTGTCTTTAATGCTTCCTCATCCTCACAGCAGGGCACACGACCGCACATTGGCTACGTGACCTCGAGTATCCGATCAGTTTCGACATTCAGTGATTCCACAGCGAATAGGTCGCGCCATCCGGTAGCCAAGGGACACGAGGCCTATACACTCCGTTCGCTCGCATATTGGAAGTATGCACGGGGTAACGATCACGGAGCTTCCAGCGGCAATGCATCGTAAGACCGCTTCTCCTCAGGCCTCAGTGACGGACGTGCTATCCGAGTTAGCACAGTTGTTTCGCAGCATCCCAGCAATTGACAGTTTCTCGGTCGAATCAGGAATTATCCGACGGCGCTGGGTCGGTGCGGTCCGCAGTTGCATCAGGTACGGACGACCGAACGCTTTATAGGGTCCGACAGGATGGCGAAAGGGATTCGAAAGATTTCGAGTTTTCCCTTTAGTAGTATCGGAAGATGCCTTTCATATCTTCTGGCATTATCTTCCAGTGATTATTATTTCGGACTTCATTGCTGCGATCTTGGATAAGAGACTTATAGCGTCCTTGGACTCGGATTTTTCGATCGGTTCAGGGACATTGTCCCTGACTTACCGACGCAGTCCAATATTGTCATTACAACATGTGTTTTATTTTTCGATGCTATATATATATATATATACAAGCCTGCTACTAAGCATGATAGGTTAGTTTCTTGTCCGCGTTGCTCATTTCTGCCATTTTATCATTTATACAAATAGTTTATTTTGGCAGAGCAGGGCATACCGAGAGTTCATATGCGTCTAGACGGTGTGATTAAAGACTGCATATATTCTTTTTCGCCGTTTATGTCTTTTCCAATTTCAATGTTGGGAACGACATTATGTATAGTAGACTTAACTTAGATGCTTTATTATACGTAATCCGCCTTACTGAGGCGTTATCATTACGTCTTCAAGAAAAGATTTACGGGATATTATTCTCAATGTAATTTCTTTTGAGGGCAGTAGTTTGTTCACGTATAACTCCGCCCTTCAGTGGCTGATTGGAGTTAGTTAGACGTGACGCAGCCCTAGCTACATCCACACGCGTGGATAGTAAGGTTAAGAACTCTCTCAGAGTCGCTTCATTCTCGGAGGAGCTTCTCTTCGACGGCAACTTTTCGGCAATCCATGAATTGCTCGATTTATACGTTCTCTTGTCTATCTAGTGTTACAAGAGATTCAGACTGGGGCAAACATTCGGTGGTTGACTCAGAGAGTGTCGCCGCAGTTGCCGGACCCGAGTGTGGCTGTTATGACGGTTGCCAGTCAAACAGATTGGGATATAATACTGATCCCTACGGATTCGAAGTGCCAGGGTCTTTGGGTTCCGCAGTCTTTTAGCAATCAGTTTAACTTCCGCGGAATAATGTTTTTTAGGCTTGCTTTATGTCATTGCATGAACATTATTCAGAAACGCATGCCCAAATTCCTGTCCTTTAATTCGACAGTAGTGGCGTATCTCCGGAACCAGGGAGGCACTCTTTCGTTTCCGTTATTCAATTTAATGGAAAGAATCCGTCTGTTGGTTATAGTACACCAAGTTCAGTTTTGGTCCGTCATATTCCGGGTCGTCTGATTGTTTTATCGGACTTCCGTTCTCTTACGGGTCGCTTGTTGCTGTCAGAATGGACTCTCAACAAACAAGTATTCAATCAGATTTGCTATCTATGGGAGCGCCCAATGATGATTTATTTATGACACAGCTTGCTAATCAATTGCAGACGTATGTGTTGGCTTGTCCAGATCTCTGAGCTAATATTGTTAACGCTCTATTGATCTATAGGACGGAATGATAGGATACGCGTATCCTCCGGCGCTGTTGTTTTAGCAGGTATTGCTAAGATAAACAACCACAATACATTTCTGTTGATAGCATCTCTATCTTCACAGAGATCATGAGTAATTTACTCTCTTGTCTTCTGTGGGTCTTAACGTGAAATCTTCCTCTATGTGAGGATCTTTTTCACTGGGTAAATCGTGTCATCTTTATCACAACCAGCAAGGTCGCAACCTTCATGTATTCCGTTGTGTGGTCCGTATTGCATTGTAAGCACTGTACTGGACGAGCTTTGGACGCGATTTCTTACTATAGGAGATCCTCTTCTTCGCTATTCTATGCGGCTAAAGTGGAGGCTCTTCCGTCGTGGTGTAGGGATCATTATGTTCACATTGTTGATCCCTCCATACTACTCATTGCTATTTTTTAGTATACTTGTTTCACAAGATTTACTGCAGCCTGTTATTATTTAGGTTATAGGTTTATGTTACTTCATACCTATGCACTCTACGATAGTTTACAATTGAGTCTTTTGTCTCTTTATCTAAGTCAGTTAGTAACTTTTTGATAAATAGACTTAGAATCTTTAGATTAAATTCCTATACGGATTTTAACTTCGGTTCTTATTTAGCTAAGTAATCATTTGAGCCTCTGGAAACAGTAGTTTTCAAATTCTGACCTTTTAGACAGTAATTCTGTTGGTTTCTCTTTTACTGTAGAGTCAGTGAGTTTCATGCACTATCGATGGATGATTTTCACTTTCATAGTTTCGGAATCAATACTTCCGTTACTATTTAGGTTGGATTGTTGCATAAGAGTTAGGCTCCTATTATCCGGAACCTATTATTTTAAGGTCCTTCCGTCTTCGTATGGGCATAGGCCTTTACTCTTTCCGGGTACAGTTTATGTATTTATAAACAGATATCTGTTTATTACAAAGGGCGTAAGCTTCTTCTGTCTTTGATGTCTAGTAGAAGGACGTTACGCTCCATTTTATTGTTAATGGATTCTATTAACTATCGGTACTGCTTATGGTATATCATTGACTTAGCAGTTGTGCTTAAGATTTCGGCTCATGAAGTAAGAGTTCTTCTACTTCTTGGGCTTACATTAATAGTGTCGCTATTATAGATTTTTGAAGGCCGCTCATTGCGCTCAGCCATCCACATTCATGAATTTTATCTTAGAAATATCGAGTCCATTTCTGGAGGCCTCTATTGTTAGGTCTATTATCTACTGCTCAGAATGTCATTCACTTAACAGTTGCTACTATAGCTTGGTAGGCTGTCTGTTTCGGCAGTGTCTCCGTTCGGCTGCCCTCTTCGCTCTGGGCTATTTGACCCAGGGCAAGAAAAAGGGGGGGGGGGGGGGAGGGTGTTCCCTTGGGTCACCTGTTTTACTATGAAAACAAGGGGATACCTCCTCCGGAGTTAGTAATTCTGAGCTGTTATTGGGATGGTTGTTTAGTGAGAAGTTTAGGTTTTTAAAATTCATTCAAGTCTTAGTTTTTAAAGTATAGCTTTTGAATATTGCATATGTCAACGGACATGATTATGCAATCCTCAGACACTTTTAGGAGTATAAGAGTCTCTATTCTCTAGACTTACTTTATTTATTGGCTTACTTTAAAAATTATTAGTATAAGGATTATATTGGATATTAATAGAGTACATGGATGTATGAAGCTCAATTTTGGAAGGTGTTGTATCTTTCTAATTTATCATAAATAAGAAAGATACATGTAAGGCCTATTACTTCTTTTTCCCTACAGGGGATGACTCTATTTTATTTTATTGAGCGTATTCCATTTTGCTCTATGTCCTTGGCCCTCCAGCCTTTTTACTATTCAGCTATGTCTGGGTCATTGGTACAGTATAAAAATGTTAAAAAATTTATAGTAATTTATATATTTTTTATACTTACCAATGACACAGACGGGGATGGCCCTCCCAGGAGTTGGGAACTCTTGCCTCCCCGCTGAGTACATAGCGCTTACCAGGCACTGGTTATTAGAATGATTAATGGCGCCAATTTCGGAACGTCCTTGACACTGCGCATGCGCAGTAGGGGCGAAGTGTGGAGGGCCTTTCAGGACATGTTTTCTTTAGTTTTAGATGCAAATTTTGGGGATTGGGGGGCAAAATTTGTGTTTGGCCCTATATTTTAAGAGTTAGCACCAGCTATGTCTGGGTCATTGGTAAGTATAAAAAATATATAAATTACTATAAATTTTTTTACATTTTTTTTTTTTGTTTATTTATGCGTTTCGGTCAATTTTAAGACCAAAAAATTTTTGTTTTTTACACTGAAAATTTGGGGACCGGGTGGGACTTAAAAAATTTTGGACCATCCAAAAAAATTTTTTTTTTGTTTTTTATGCGTTTCGGTCAATTTTAAGACAAAAAAAAATTTTTTTTTTACACTGAAAATTTGGGGTCCAGGTGTGACTTCGAAAATTTTGGACCAAAATCCGAAAAAAATTTTTTTGGTTTTTTATGCGTTTTGGTCAATTTTAAGAGGAAAAAAAAAATTTTTTTGACACTAAAATTTTGGTGACCGGGTGGGACTTAGAAAATTTTGGACCAAAATCCCCAAAAAATTTTTTTTGTTTTTTATGCGTTTCGGTCAATTTTAAGACAAAAAAAAAAAAAAATACATTTTTTTTTACACAGAAAAATTTGGGGTCCGGGTGGGACTTTGAAAATTTGGGACCAAAATCTGAAATTTTTTTTTTGGTTTTTTATGCGTTTCGGTCAATTTTAAGAGAGAACAAACAATTTTTTTTGACACTATAATTTTGGGGTCCGGGTGGGACTTAGAAAATTTTGGACCAAAATCCTGAAATTTTTTTTGGTTTTTTATGCACTTCGGTCAATGTTAAGACAAAAAAAAATTTTTTTTTTTTACACTGAAAATTTGGGGTCCGGGTGGGAAAATTTTGGACCAAAGTCCGGAAAATTTTTTTTTTTGTTATGTGTTTCGGTCAATTTTAAGAGGAAAAAAAAATTTTTTTGGACACTAAAATTTTGGGGTCCGGGTGGGACTTAGATAATTTTGGACCAAAATCCGAAAAAAAATTTTTTTGTTTTTTATGCGGTTTGGTCAGTTTTAAGACAAAAAAAAAAAAAATTTTTTTACACTGAAAATTTGGTGTCAGGGTGGGACTTTGAAAATTTTGGACCAAAATCCTGAATTTTTTTTTTTGTTGTTTTTTATGCGTTTTGGTCAATTTTAAGAGAAAGAATTTTTTTTTTTTTTACACTGAAAATTTGGGGTCCGGGTGGGAAAATTTTGGACCAATATCCGGAAATTAGTTTTTTATGCGCTTTAAGAAGAAAAATAAAATTGAGGCTGAAAATATTTTGTTTTGGGAAAAAAATCTGTTTTTTATGCGTTTATCTCAATTTTGGGACGTAAAAGTGCAGGAACTGAAAATAGAAGGAAAATCCTATGTATTGTGTGGGCACAGTCGCTTCATCTAGTTTGTATATGCTTTTCTTAGGAGGGGCGTATGCAGCTTATTCAAGTCCCTGGTTTGATATTTAGACTACCATGTCAGGTGAGCGCCCGTAGGCCCCCTGGGGCCTCTTGTCTAAATAACTTCCACTTGCAACTCAACTAGATTCCACTGGATGCATTAATTCACCTTGAAACTGCTGCCCAGTGGGAGACATGAATTCACTGAATTTGCTTGTTCTTTTTCCGCCATCTTACAGGATGCGGATCATTTCGCTCTTCAACAGTGATACCTTTTGGCTCAATGTTAACGATGTTTCCTGTTCTGAATTGTGGATTCTTAGCTGTTTCTTCACTATCCAGACATTCAGGGCTGCGTTTTTATGTGTACCCATACTATGTATGCTACACATAATGCCGGCATCCATGGTGGCCATCCGTCGTTCGTCCTTCGTCTGTTCGCGTCCGTATCCATTTCTTTGGCATTCGATAACTTGAAAAATATTGCTTGGATTGTCAAGGTATTTTATATTTGTGTTCAGATTACTGATGTGCCGAGCTGTATAGTTTTTGGGGTAAATCTGATAATTTCATCCTGATATTTTAACCCTTTATCCTTCAAATTGAAAATTCCACCAATCCCTTTGGCATTCGATAACTTGAAAAATATTGCTTGGATTGTCAAGTTACTTTATATTTGTGTTCAGGTTACTGATGTGCCAAGCTGTATAGTTATTGGTGTAAATCTGATAATTTGATCCTGAGATATTACCCCTTTATCCTTCAAATTGAAAATTTCTCCAATCCCTTTGGCATGAGATAAATCAAAAAATATCAATCCGATTGTTATGTTACTTTATATATGTATTCAGGTTACTGATGTGCTGTGCTGTATATAGTTTTTTTTTATGTAAATCTGTTAATTTGATCTGGAAATATTAACCCTTTATCCATCAAATTAGACACCCCTCCAATCCATTTCTATATGTACCCATACCATGTATGGTGTACATAATGTCTGCATCCATGATGGCCCTCCGTCATACAGCTTTCTACTAGTTGTGCGCATGGGTACACATCTGATGATTTCATCGGCCTATTTTTTTCGCTGTATTTTTGTGATAAATCTCGATACCAATTTTGTGTACTGAGCCATTTTTGTCTTTTGTTCATTAATGCTAACACTTTGGGTTCTGCTTTTAACTGAGTTAGGTTCAGCTGGGGTTGGTTGTGGCAGCATTTCTCCCCTCTGTTGAGGGTAGAATTTTTGCCAGTTCACTTTTGGCTGTTGGGGTACTTTTCTGTTCCCATTGGCCTTTGTTCCCTGCCACCTTACTGTGGTAGCTGGGAGTGTCCTGATTTATTTTTCTTTGGGCTCACCTTCCCATCTACATTGCTCTCACAAGATATGCCTAGGACAATCCCTTGCGGGCCATTTTTGTTGTCTTAGCATGTTGAAGTTTCCCATTATGCATGCTCCACTTTATTTGGATGTTCTGTTGAAAGACCCTGTGGGCTGGGTGGTGTTCTACCTTTTGGGTTTCCATCTATTGTGTAGTTTGGGCATGTAGTGTTTTCCTCTCACACCCACAGGAAGGGGAATGCAGTCATTTGAAGCCTCCCCTTCGACTCTGTTTGGAGAGAGTTCTACACCCTCCTGGGGGTTTTGCATTCTTTTTATGGCGTGGATACCACTCAAGCTGCTGACTTTCTAGCGAAGAGATGCCTGGTTCCAGGACCAGATTCTGTAACTAGGGTTCTGACTCCTCGTTTGGAGCAGAGCTCTGTTGGTCTCTCTGCTTTTCCGCCTGTGTCAACAGTTACTGATGTATCTGCTCATGCTGCTACTCCATCAGTGATGTCATCAGTCTCCGTTTCAGCAGGCCTCGGCTTATCCCTACAGGGGTCTGCCCCGTGGGAACCCCGGGAAGTAAGCAGCACTTGTTTACTGTGGTAAACCAGTTCCGCTTTACTAGTAAAATAGGACCCAGTCACCAATGCTTGGGGTGAAAGTCCTCTAAAATGGGCAACATGTAGATCAACGATTGACTAAACTTGACTTCATCTCCATGTTGTGTCACGATTAGCCATAGTGCATAAATATGTGACGTTAACCACCAACAAACAAACAAACAAACATACAGGGGTCTGCAGGGATATCTGCTTCTGGACATGGGATATCGGCATCAACCTTCCCTGGCATCATCTCGGCAAAGTCAGATGTGGTTGCCGTCCGATCCCTCTGCTGTGGTCTCTCAGTCGTCGAGCCCAGCAGGTTTTGGTTTGGTTTCAAATGACCATGGTGGGGTCACCATGGACCCTGTTCCATTCACGCACTCTGGTCCCTTGACCAGTTTTGTGGGACAGACACATTTTTGTGCAGCCTGGACCTTCTGTCCCTCAAGAGGTCCACAGGGACTCTTAAGTTCCGCACTTCAGATCCTCGGGGTATTTTATACTCCTATAAGCATCTGTATTCAGATATTTCGGCTGCCACCCATCGCCCTGCATCAGGTATTCTAGAGGATCATGGCCCTTCGCTGGTTTAGAGGGTCAGATGCGAAGCCACTTTACCGGGCCGTTCCCATGCTGTACCGGCAGATACGGGTTGTGAGCTTAGGTAGGCCTCTCCTTGCTCACAAAGAGCCTTTCTGTTGCCTCCAGCAATGCTTTAGTGGCTTTCAGGCGCCGTCTGTGGCACCGCCTCCCGAGATTGCAAGCATGCCGCTGCTTTCCTACACCATGGGAGGCATTGGCTGGTATGCCCAACATGGGCTATGAGTCTTCTGACTCAGGCATTGGGTCAGACACACCTCAAGTCTTCTGACTTGAGGGTGGCTCTTGACTTTGTGTTTGAGTTCCTTCAAACCGTCAAACCAGCCGAAGGTTTCAGGCAGGCCACGATCATCGGTCGTGGGCCTACAGCCTGTGGAGCAACCTTTTTCTGGGCACCTTTAACCGTACTAGTCGGTACAAGTGATTGAAGCTTTTGCAGTATTGGACTCCAAGCTCTTCACTAGGCTAATAACTTTTTTGCCTCCTGTGCATTATCGTTCTGACGATTCCGCCAATCTGTCAGTTTGCAAGACTTTGACGGTCTTGGATCAGTACTCAAGCTCAAGTTGGCCGTTATTCCTATGGCGACTTTGGAGTCTATGTTGGGCTTATCTAGAGAGATGCTAGGCATGCTTTCTGTCACGGATCACATCCTCTCTGCCTTGGTTGCTCATCTGCCTCCAGATAAGTTTGACGACATACAGGCTCCTTTGCATGTGTTGCATCTTACTCATGCACATGCTTGTAACACGGCTATTTTGGAATTAGTTCGCCGGGACACTTTGTTGGTCACAAGCTGTTCCTTTCCTGAAAGGCAGGTCACTGCTCTTCAGTCTGCTTCTTTGGTGGGTCTGCGACTATTCCATGATTCTGTGGCGATGGTCTGGGATGACGTCCTGCGTCATTCCAAAGATCAGCTGCTGCCTAGCCATCTTGATCCGCCTTCTTTTGGAGGCCTGGGCTGTTTCACTCTTAACAAACACCTTTCTGCTTTCTCTGTGATTCCAAGGGCTGATCCTCCTGCTTCCACTTCTTCCTTTTACTCATGTGGTAAGGGTAAGCTTTGGCAGTCCAGATGGAGGTCTCAGGATCCTTCATCTAGCCAAGGAGGTGGTTTCTCCTCTCACAGGCCTTGCCGGGGCTCAAAATGAAGGTCCTCACCGTGATTCATCCCAGGTTGCAGGAGGGATATCCAAGTTTGCAGACCGTTGGGCCACAATCACATCTGATCCTTCGGTGTTAGATGTTTGGTCCAGTCTGCGAATATCCTTTCGGAGGCACCCCGCTCTATCAAGAGTGCATCTTCCAACCCAACTTCCTTTAGATGTTTCATGTTGGGAACTTTTGATCATGGGGATAGACAGTCTCCTGTCAAAGGGGGCGATCGAGGTTGTCAAGAACAGTCATTCAGTATGATTTTCTTCCCCCATGTTCTTGGTGCCAAAGGAGGACAGCCGATTCAGACCGGTTTTCATTCGATGTACCTTGAACCAGTCTATCATTTCTCCCAAGTTCAGCATGAAGACTTTCATGTCGGTTTCGCAACTCCTTTCACCACGATGATTTTGCGTCCAGCATCGACCTGCAAGACGCTTACTTTCACACTCCGATTCATCGGACATCGCAAAAGTATCTCAGGTCCGTTTTTCTGGGGCGAATTTACTAGTTCAAGGCCATGCCTTTTGGCCTCAACCTGGCTCCTGGGCCTTCATCTGACTGATGTCGCATGTTATAGTCTTTCATCTCACTCAGTCCAGGGTGACTACTTTGGCGTACCTGGAGGCACTCCATTGCTGCTCTTCAGGAGTCAGATGCCTTCAAACTGTTGTCACGTCGCTAGGGTTCAGAGTCAACAAAGAGAAGTTGGACCGGTTCCCTTCTCAGTCGTTTTGTCATCTGCGGATGGACTATCATACTCAGTTGAAGACAGTGTTGATTCCCAAGGCGAGAGCTGTGATTCTCTTGGCTTTTGCCCTGACTCTGACTCAAGACAGAAGATCTCTCCTCAATCCATTTCTAGATGGATTTGTCTTGTTATTCGTGCCTCACACGCTTTTCTACAACTAACGATTGTATTGCCAATCATTTTTCGGCCCTCAAGGTACGTGCATTGTCAACCTCCTGGGCTTATGCTAACTCCATCAGTTGTCGGATGTCATGCAGGCAGACTACTAGAGAAATACTTCTACTTTCTCCAGCTATCTGTGTTAGTTGCAGGAGCTGTCTGAGGATCTTTTTTCTTCAGGCCCTCTTTTTTTCTGCTCTGGCTGTCGTCAACCCTAGATATTAGGGTTCTTGCAAGGTCATTTCCAGTCCTCTTCTTGGTACTGTACTTTATGTCTGTGTCAAACAGAGCCATAGGCCTCATCTCCCATTGTCATTTACTATTGGTTGTGATGCTATGGTTTTACAGGCCTAGGAACTCTTGTGTCCATGGTTCCACCCCAGTCGGGTGATGTGGGTGTTGGTTATGTGATTCCCTCCTATTGTCTATTCAGCCTGTTGTAAACAATTGTAAAGTAGGTTGATAAGAAATTAAAATTTTATAGCAAATTTCCTTTCTTATTATACCTACTACAATTGTTTACATGGAGGTCCTCTCATCTTCTTTTTGGGGAAAGAACCCTTCGTTCCCGCTAATCTCAACTCCCTTGTTGGCAGATTCAATAGAATGACACTCTGGAAGCCATGGATTAGTACAAGGAGAAGTCAGGGTCTCCTACTGGGTTTGCGTCGGTCGCACTCCGCCCCAGTTTGGGCTTTTTTCTTCTTGGTGCTTTTGCACCACTTTTCTTTCCTAAATCGATTGGGGAAGATGAAAATAGAGAGTATTTTCCTGAGTTGGGGACTTCGACTGTGGTGCAAGCCTGTTGTAAACAATTGCAGTAGGTATAATAAGAAGGGAAATTTACTATAAAATTTAAATTTTCATGTCGGGCAATATGCCAATGCTGTAAATGCAAATGAAAAATGAATTTGACACAATCATAAATTATCTGTCTCAAAAGGCATCTTTGCGACTAAATGTTTCAGCCCCCCCCCCCCCTCCCCTCGACACACAGTCTCGTCTCCTGTATCTACGCCCTTGGGGGTTGACTTTTTATGAAAGCATATGCAGATTGCAGATGGAATTTTTTGTTCATTGAATTTACAGGAAACAGTTTTATTTCACTTGTTTGTTATTTTACATGTTTTAGTACTATCCTGTCCCAGTTTAATACATAAGGTATGGAAAATATATATATATTGTGTTACAAAAACAGAAACCGAAAACCAGTTTGAAACCGAAAACCGATTTTTTTTGGTCCAAAACTGAACTAAAACCGAACCGAGGGAAAATTTAAAAAGTGACCAGCTCTCACCAAAATGCAAATTGCTTGGAAATTATTATTTGGTTCCCAGCTGCTTGAACTCTCTCCCCCTGCCTTGCATGCAGATAAGGACTGTACTTGGCCCTTCTTGTATTGTCAACATGAGCATCTCGGTTCAAACTTAGCAGCAAAGTAGAGAGAATATGTGCCCATTCAATTCAAAGACTGCCCCTAACACCAGTGTCATTCTGCAAACGCTCCATCTTACCAATGTATGCACCAATTTCTGAAACATCGCTATGCATATGTGCATTGTTTTTCTTCCTTCTAGAACTTTATGATGAAAAATTATGGACTTGCAAGTGTAATCCCCAAGGTGTCACAGCTGACTATCTATCCCACCCAGACTTGCTGATAAAAGTGTAGGGGTTGTTTCACTCCTACACACCTGACCTCCATATCCTTCCTACACATTTTCAGTGTCAAAATAGATAAATGGAGGGGATGCAGTGGCATTGCGGTAACCGGTTCTCGTGAGATCACCAATGTTAAGCAACGCCGAGCCCGGTTAATCCTTGGATAGGTGACCATTTGAGCAATCGATTCGGACTCCCGCTTTGTGTCCTTGGGGGCACAATGATGCAGTGTACTAAGGCGTACTGCACATTGATGGTACGTATGTCTTCAACCAATCTTACCCTGCCTACACTACCAGTGCGGCGTTATGATGTTGGGGAGCGGGCAGTTGCTCATTGTTGCTCGGTGGTTCTCTCCAGGTACTCTGGCTTTCTCCACCTGTAAAACTGTCATTGTCATGATTAGCCATTGTGCATAAGTATATGTCCTTAAACACCAATAAATAAATAATAGATAAGTAGAGGAAATGTTTCCCTGCCCTATCCGAATTTCCCACAGTCCCCATCACCCCCCCCCCCCCCCCAAAATCACCCCCTGCCCCCCCCCCCCCCCCCCCCCCCCCCCCAACCTTTCAAGATTCAGAGATTCAGAACTTGTGTGACCATTTGTAGCTGCACTTTATTCCCAACATGTTTGGAAAAATATTTTGTGCCCAGCCCTCTATTACTGCATAAGTATATGACCTTAAACACCAATAAATAATAGATAAGTAGAGGAAATGTTCCCTGCCCTATCCAAATTTTCACAGTTCTCCTCCCCCCCCCCCCCCCCCCCCCCCCCCCCAATCAGCCACCCTCTCCCAACCTTTGAAGATTCAGAACTTGTGTGACCATTTGTAGCAGCACTTTATTCTCAACATGTTTGGAAAATATTTTGTGCCCAGCCCTCTTGTACCTCTTGTACTGCGTAAGTATATGACCTTAAACACCAATAAATTATAAATAATAGATAAGTAGAGGAAATGTTCCCTGCCCTATCCAAATTTTCACAGTCCCCATCACCCCCCCCCCCCCCCCCCCCCCAAATCAGCCACACTCCCCCAACCTTTCAAGATTCAGAACTTGTGTGACCATTTGTAGCAGCACTTTATTCTCAACATGTTTGGAAAATATTTTGTGCCCAGCCCTCTTGTACCTCTTGTACTGCATAAGTATATGACCTTAAACACCAATAAATAATAAATAATAGATAAGTAGAGGAAATGTTCCCTATCCTATCCAAATTTCAACAGTCCCCATCACGCCCCCCCCCCCCCCCCCCCCCAAATCCCCCCCCCCCCCCCCTCTCCCCCAACCTTTCAAGATTCAGGACTTGTGTGACCATTTGTAGCTGCACTTTATTCCCAACATGTTTGGAAAAATATTTTGTGCCCAGCCCTTTTGTACCCCAACCCCTGCCTTGCATGCAGATAAATAAGTATTGTTCCTTGCCCTTCTTGTATTATGAACAAAGTTTCAACTTCGCAGCAAAGTAGATAGAATATGTGCCAAGTTGGTTCAAAGACAACTCCAAACCCCAAACACCCCCCACACCAACAGTGCCACCCCAACAAACATTTCACCCTATAGATGTATGATACATGGTCATGGTTCTCTTCCACTGAATTCCACAGAAGAAAAGTTATGGTGCTATAAGCCTTAACCCCTTAACCCAATTTTGATGATCTCCCCAACCCACCAAGACTTGTCCACAGAGGTGTAAAGGTTATGTTTTGCCTCCACCTTCCATACCTGCATATCTCTTGGCAAATTTTCAAAGTTAAAAGTTGAAACAGATAGGTGAAGGAAATGTTCCCAGTGCGATCCAGCTTCCTTCCCACCCTAGCTGGTCGAGATGCAGAACTTGTGCGAGCAATTGTACCTGCATTGTTATCCTCACATGCTTGAAAAGACAGCCTTGTGTACCCAGGCCCTTGAACTTGCATCCCTTACCTGCATCTGCATGCTCATGATGATTGTTCCTTGTGTATTGATCTTCTCCCTGAACTTTGGTATTACAACTCTTATCCACAATCAGTGTTGCTGATACGCAAACTTACCTACAGTAATCCAAGTGTTGTCTTCCCCCCCCACCCTCCCCACAAAAACTTTCCTCACCTGCAAATCCCTCAAAGAATTGTCAACTTGAACTCAGGTCCGTGAAGTAAATGTCCCCAGTCCTGGCATGGCAGTTTGGGGGGAGTGGGGGCTGGGCACAGACACACAATGTCCCCTGTCCTATCCAGCCTCACCCCCAACCCACTGAGATGCAGAACCACCTCCTATTTGCAGCCACTGTTTTCCCCAACACGATCCCCTGTGGGAACCACCGGAAGTGAATCAGTGCTTGTTTACTGTGGTTTACTTTGGTAAACAAGCTCTGTTTCACTGGTAAAATAGGACCCAGTCACTAATGCTTGGGGTGCGAGTCCTCTAACCATTGTGCAGAAGTATGTGACCTTAAACAACAATAAATAAATAAATAAATAAGTAATAAATTCCCCAACACGATAAAGATTTTGTTGGAAAGATATTGTTGTGTAACTGTGCCCAACTGGCATGCCCAATTGAGGGAGTGGGGGCTGTATACAGACACACAATGTCCTCAGGTCCTCTCCAACTTCACCTCCATCCCAACAAGATGCAGAACATGTGACCATCTGGCATTTGTTGCCACTGTTTTCCCAAAATGCTTGACTTTTGTGTACCTGTGCCCAGCCAAGCCACGCCCCCCTCCCCTCTGATGGGCATGCCAGTTGGGGGCTTGGGACTGGCCACAGGCTCATAATTGGCCCAGTCCTATTCCTATTCAACCTCAACCCTTTGCCCAACCACTTGAGATGCAGAACTTGTGTGACCCTTTTGCATTTGTAGCTACTGTTTTCTCAACATGCTAGGAAAGATATCCTTGTGTGCCTGTGCCCTAGCCAAGCCCTCCCCCCCCTCCCCCCCCCCCCCCCCCCCCACATGCCAAGTTGGGGGAGTGGGGTCTTGGCACACAATGTTCCCAATCCTATCCAACCTCCCTCCACCCATCTGCCCCCAGCCAACCGAGATTCAAAACCTGTGTGACCACCTGGCATTTGTAGCCTGTGCCCTCATCCCCAATCCTGTGACATTTATGTCAACATATCAGTTGGCAACACAATAGAGCAAAGATGTGCCCAGTCACTTCAAATACCCTCTTCCCCCCCATTCTCAATAGAATAACTCCCATGCCCAACCTCAGGGGCTGAACCATGTGTTAACCATGAGCAGGTCTGTGGTGTTTCCTGTGAACTCCAATGTGAGTAGAAGTCTTTTAAAGTGATGAAAGATATTGTCATTATTATTGTAAATGTGAAGTATATGTATACTTTTTGTAGAACTGTCAATGAACTGGAAGTATCTTGAATAAAATGTCTGTGCTCACAAATCCTTGAGTATGTTGTTTCTCTTTCCCATAACATGGAGAGATTTTTAAGTGAAATAGATACATGCATATGGAAACAAAATGAAGAACTATTGAAGATATTTCAAGCATTTATTAAGAATATATATGAATAGTGTATAAGTATGCATACATATATAAGTATGTATTTATAAGTATATAAAGATATATATAAGTATATCAATGAAAAGTATTTTATAAGAACATATTAAATGTATATAAGAATATCATATTATAAAGATATTACACCAAGAAACAAAAGAGAATATTATTTTTTTTTTTTTTTTTTTCTTTTTTCGTTTTTTTTTCGTCGCCCCACCCAATAAAAAAAAAATCCGGGTGGGGCTTCGGAAAGAAAAGAAGCTGACTTACTCAGACTGTCCCACCCAAGTGAGAAAACCTGGTGGCAACTGACTAAGACACAGTCCATACAAGATGACTCGGCATGCCTGAAGACAGTTTTGTCCAAGATTTAATGCAATACTATACTGATCGCTTGATTTCCTCACTAGTATGCTGAAGTTGACTGAAATTACGCCTAATGTACTCTGGATAAAATGTGCAGAACATTACGGTATTCCTACTTTCACTTTCTGTTCCGAAACTCATCGATTTTTTATTTGTTATATTTATGTTTAAATACATTCATGTCTCGCGATGAATGGTGCTTTAATTGTAC